>CM063520.1:48960523-49113023 GCA_032199755.1 Ambrosia artemisiifolia
AAACCTATACAAACTACTGAACACCTACCCATTACAACTACTGAACCTGAACCTTCCCACACAACCTTTGAAATTGCCCAACTTCTCTCAGGACTAAAAGGATCCCATCCAACACATGTCACTCCCCCAGCAACACATCAAATTGGGGAGATGCCTTCAACACTTGACATGGATGTGGACCTTATTAGCCCAAACCAGGGAGATGAGGATGGACCAGAGTTTATAAGCCCAAACTTAGAAACTCTTGGTACTTTTGAGGCTGCTACTACTCATTTATCACCCAGTGGTGAACCTGAGGATAGTAGTAACATAAATAAGACCTCAAATTTGGCAACTACTGATGAAGGCCTAGTGCCTGAAGTAGGAAAACCTCAGTTCCAAGAAAAAGAGGTTCATGAGAAAACTAGTTTGGTGCTAGCTCATGATACAACTGATCCTGCCCTCTCTGAGGACATTATCAGGGATTCAGATGATTCCATTAGTTTGGATGATGAATCAAACATTCCACAAACAGAATTGACGGTTGATGTTGAAGATCCTGTATCTAAGGTCTCCAAGCTCAAGAAGCTGGTCACCAAGGATCAGGTTAAAGACCACTTAGCCCAACATTCCCCAAAAGTGCCATCTTCAGAGAAGTCTGAAGATCACCCAAAAACACACCCTTCACAAAAACAACCTACCCAATTCTCTGGGCTATCAAGCATAGACTTGAACCAGCTATGCAGCCCAGATGGTCCCCTGTTCCAGACAATGAAGCAAATTATCACTGATCAACTCAAAACATTTACAACTGCTTGGGAGTTGAAAGCCAACAACCAATTTGGGTTGATAAATTCAAGACTTGCTGAACTGAACAAGAAGATGGATCAAACTCAAGATCAGTTAGCAAGGTTGTCTGCTGCAACTTCTCACTCTCTAAGGCTTCCAAAAGTGGATGAAGCCAAAAAGGGGGAGAAGATTAAGGAACCAGAACCTGAAGTTACTATCAGAGAAAATCCTGAAGCTGAAAAGCCAATTCAAAGACCAGGAAAAGAAATATTTCAGGAGTTCTCATCATCTAAGGCAACTGAAGAAACTGCTGATCATACTTATCAAACTGCTGAAGACAATCCTTCAGTAGTTGTGAAGACAGACAAACCATCAGAAGTTTCATCTTCCAAACGAACACAAGAAGTTTCTAAGGCACCTGAAAGAGAACCAGCTTCCATTCCTATGCCAACTACAACTTCTACAACTGTTTTAAACCCTACTCCCATTGCCATGTCAAAAGAATTATTGGAGAAGAGTTTGAAAGAGGCTGCAAAGAAGGCTAAGGAAGACAAAGTGTGGAACATAGAGATGATCTGAACTTTCAAGAGAAACTGATCAAGTATCAAGAAAAGCTTGATGAGCTTGAGGCTGAAGAAAGAGCACTTGAAGCTGTTGCTGAAGAAGACAAAAGGGCACAGCTGATCACATTCATAACCAAGAACTCCAAATCAAAACAAGTTGCTCTCAAAAGACTCTCTACTGAAGAACTTACAAGAAGAGCTCAAATGCTATCTGATAGGTTAGCAACAGAGAAAGAGAGGAAAGCCAAAAGAGCAGAGATTGTAGAAGAACTGGTGGCAAATGGCTATGGTTCAAAGGCCCTCAGTCTCAAAATGGAAAGAACAAACTTTATATGAGACATACAAGAAGTTTAAGGCCAGTAAAGCTGCAGAGCCAGAAAGGTTTGAAACTCCTGAAGTCCAACCAACTTCAATCATAAGGAGATCTTCTGGTGCATTGAGAAAGCCAGCCACAAAGAGGAAAGCAGAGGGAGAACCCATTGTGAAGACTGATTTCAAGATGGTACTCTTGGATGGAAATCAGTTAGTGCATGGAGACTTTGATGTAGAAGAAAAACCCTTGCTTACACAATTCAGAGACAAAGCTACCTATGCCTATCAGCTACAACAATCCATTCAAGAGAAGTCACATACAAGAGTTGTAACAGAACATCACTTGCCCAACATGCCTATTCAAAGTGGTGTTGACTTACAAGGTAGTCAAGAATCTCACCTGAGAGTCACTGAAGTAGAAGACATTCCACAATCATCCTCAGGTTTACCCCAGGAAACAGGCTTGGTTTCCTATGCCTCTGACTTTGACAGGTCAAAGGTAAACATAATCAAATGGTCATTTACTGATTCCAACTCAGTATTAGTGACCAGGAGAGATCGTTCAAGTAAGGTCTACAAAACTCAAAGGAGTTGAGTGTTCTATCTTCCAAAGACCTTCTTACAATTCAACATCTTACACCTGAATTGGGATCTCTCACTGAGCAACAAAGATGTACTCTTACTACCCGGATGACAACAGAAATCTGGAGGATACTAGAAGAGAGAAAGAATCAACAATAAAGATTGGATAAGGTTTTGGCTTCATCAATCCAGGGGGAGATTGTTGGGACAAAGAGGATTGAAGAAACCACCTTTTGATAACCTTAGTCCAAATCATATTCTGCCTAAGTATGGAAAGAACTGCTGAAGAAGAAATCAGAAGTACTGAAGAACAAATTCACAAAGTTTGTCACTCATCAGCACTTTGTCATCAGAAGCTTCTAACCGACTGAAGACTTCAGTAGTTTTATTATTATATTGTTTTGTTAAAGTCTTGATTTCAAGTTTCGATGTACCGACTGTTGTAACCTTATCTTAATCCGAATATCTTTGTTAAATATCTTAGATAACTTCAGACAACAGTTTAGTATGTTGGTCTATAAATAGATGAGTTTGTTCATCTATTTTAGACATGTGAGATGTGATATTTTGTGATTTACTTTGAAATCAATTGAAAACCTTCAAGCTTTTAACTTATAATCCATTTCACATCTGAGAAACATAAATTGCTTTACTGCTTTATACTTGAACTGTATTTATTGTTTCTCATTTACTACTCAGTCAAGGGGGAGTAATAACTCCTCTTAAAAGTGATCTTTTTATCTTTGAACACTTATTATTCCGCTGCTCATTAACTCTTATATAAATCTGTAACACATAAGTGTTCACTAAAAGAGGCCACTGATCCAACAATTTATGTAAATGTATACAATAAAGCGTGTTTTTTTATATTAACACATGTGTTAATGTGTATTAACACATGAATTAATCTTTAACTCCCGTGGTTCTACTTAACCTCATAGCGTATGGATTTTCATACAAAACAATGGTCTTTGAGTCTCAGTATGATGATATAATAACAATATGCGTTGACCTTCTACTTCCAATTCATTTTAATGAGAATTAACACATGTGTTAACCTTGAAGTGTCGTGATTCTGGTTAACCTCTTAGCATGATGATATTCAAACTAAATTGTGGCATCTTAGTCCCACGGAACATTGTAAAATCATTAATTAATATCTACATTAACCTTCTAAACCATTTCATGTGAATTATAGATTAAGACGTGTTTTTTTGGTAGATTAATACGTGTGTTTTTGTTGTGTTTGTGTTCATAATATATGATGAATGGGATAACTACGCTAGCTTTGATTGTTTCAGGATAAATGGCTAAGCGGATGGAATTAGAGCCGAAAAGTGTGAAGCGTGGTGTTCAAAGTTGAAGAATTGAAGAATTGAGAATGCTCGGGAGCTCGTAGAAGAGGATTGGATGTTTGTAGGATGTTTGAAGGATGTTTGTGATGAAGAAGTAAAGATTAAAGTGTGTTTGGATGAAGCAAAACGAGATTGGAGGGTGTTTGGATGCAAGGATTTGAAGGAAAAATGCTTTGGAAAGAAGTTGAAGAAACAAGGTGTAAGCTACGCCTTCCATCTGTAGCTTACTGATGAATTACAAGGCATTTAGAGCTTTTTCACGTGGGTTTGGATAGTAAGCTACAGGGCTGATCTGTAAGGTACTGTTGAATAAAGCAATGCTGATAGACTGACTGAACTGTAAGCTACGACCCTGATCAGTACCTTACGGCTAGCTGAAGAGCAAAATTAGGAAAGTTTGTTTTTCTTTAATATAATGATTTTTATCAACCCTAGCAGCATCCTAAGCCCTTATGCACGAAAATTAGAGATCTTTTGGAGACTTTTGAAGCTACAAACACCATTGTTCTTCATCTTTCATCCTTACTTTCGGTTTGCATCAACATGTTCGGTATTATTATTCATACTTTTGAGTTATTTCTTGTTACCATGAGTGGCTAAACATCTTTGTAATCACCTCCGGGTGTATGGTTTATTTGTGAAACTTGAACTCTTGTTTGATTTGGTTTATGGATTGTTTTTCATTTAGTTGAAGAATATTTGTGGTTTTTATCATTTAAACGAGTCACTTGTCTTCAATTGCTTATCTTGTTATCATTCACATTCGGTTTTCTTGCATCGTGAGTAGTTTGATAATTGGGAGGGTAGGTGATACTTGTGGGTTGGTAATTGAATTGTACAGGTTATTATTAAAAACTTGTGTTCGGTTATCACTTGATTTGAACCGTCCAACAAAGCTATGTCTGTGTAGTATCCAATCATTTAAACAATAGTTTTGAGGGCAGAAGCTAAGAAGGTCGCTAAGCACGAAGCAGCCTGTTTAGAGAATCAACATGTGTTCCTGCCGTTTGCCTTTGACACATTTGGATCCCTGGCCCCTGAGGCCGTACGGTTTCTGAAACGAGTGCAGAAGGTGGTCCACAGTGACTCGCAGAGCCCTAAGAACCAAGGGTTTGTGTTTAGCAGGATAGGTTTTGCGATTCAAAAGGGAATAGCGGCGCAACTTGTTGCCCGCTTACCCACCATCTAAATGTAACTTGTTTCTAGAATATGAAAGCAAACAATAAGAAGTGAAAGGAAAAAAAAAACAATAGTAGAGTGGATCATTAACCGGAAGCCTGGAGGGGATTACTTATTTTATATTATTGTTAACAACTTCTTAAATTTATTTTCTTAAAATTCCAAGACAAACAACAAAGCAATTAGACTTTAGTTTATTAGTTAATTTGCAAATTACTCTTTCCACCAATTCCCTGTGGAGACGACTCACTTTCACTATACTATATTTTAACTTATTTTTGATTGACCAAACGACATCGATCAATTAACACATGTGTTAACCTTGAAGTGTCGTGATTCTATTTAACCTCTCTGCATAAGCATATTTAAACTCAATTGTGGCATCTAAGTCTCACAGAACATTATAAAATCATTAACAAATACCTGCAATAACCTTCCAATCCATTCATGTGAATGTATACACTAAGACGTGTTTTTGTAAGATTAACATGTGTGTTAATTTGGATTAACACATGTGTTAATAATGAACTCTCATGATTCTGGTTAACCCATATACGGAAGGTTTTTGAAGATAAATAGTAACCTATCAGAATCACTAAATTTCATAAACTAATATCCACATTAAGCTTCTAGATATAATTTATGTAAATGTATACAATAAAGCGTGTTTTTTATATTAACACATGTGTTAATGTGTATTAACACATGAATTAATCTTTAACTCCCGTGGTTCTACTTAACCTCATAGCGTATGGATTTTCATACAAAACAATGGTCTTTGAGTCTCAGTATGCATGATATAATAACAATATGCGTTGACCTTCTACTTCCAATTCATTTTAATGAGAATTAACACATGTGTTAACCTTGAAGTGTCGTGATTCTGGTTAACCTCTTAGAATGATGATATTCAAACTAAATTGTGGCATCTTAGTCCCACGGAACATCGTAAAATCATTAATTAATATCTACATTAACCTTCTAAACCATTGCATGTGAATTATAGATTAAGACGTGTTTTTTGGGTAGATTAATATGTGTGGTAATTTGGATTAACACATGTGCTAATCATAAACTCTCAGCATTTTGTTTAACCTCTGTTAGGATCAGAGGGCTTGATTGTTGGGATGTTTGATTAGTGTAATAATGAAATGGATGAAGTATAAATGAAAGTGCAGCGGAAATTATCACAACAGGAGGAACACTGTTTTGTTGACTAAAATACTTTTATTAATCTTGTAAGATTGAACAGTACAAGTACACAGCTCCCCCTCAGCCCTTGATCACCCAGTAATATCCTTTAATGAATATTGATCTTAGCGATAATAGAACAGTTGTGAAACTGTTCTATTTATAGGGTTTCAGGATATTAGGAGCGTGATCAAGTTGCTAATAAAACTATTACAAATACAGCTAACCAATCGCACTAAGCCATGCTAGACAAAGACTGATAAAGTACTGACTCAGAAGCACTACTGTTCTATTATAATAAAGTCTGTTGGTGATACCGCTGTTGCTGAAACTGCTGTTGATTTCTTCATCAGTTGTTGTAAAACTCTGATGGTCTTCAGTTGTTGTAACCTCTGTTGTTCTTCAGTTGTTGTAAACTCTGTTGGAGCCTAACAGCTGTTTGACTCCAACAGATCTTCTCAGCAGTGGTTTCCTCAGCAGACCTTTGCTCATCAGCTGTTTGACCATCAGCTGTTTGCTCGTCAGTAGTTTGCTCAACAGCTGTTTGCTCAACAGCTGTTTGGTCTTCAGCACTTTACTCATCAGTGGTTCGCTCAACAGCTGTTTGGTCTTCAGTACTTTGGCTATCAGCTGTTTGACTCTTCAGCAGTTGTTGGATCTTCAGTACTCTGTAACTGCTGATGTCTGACTTGTAATAGATAGGATCTGTGTATGTACTTATTATTATTATGGATCAAATAAGATAGTCTTGTTTTGGCTTTCCAATCATCTGTTCTTCAAAGGGTTTGATAGCAACAGGAAATGCAGTGTTCATCACATTTGAAGATTTTTGGTGGAAGACCTCTTACAAGGTTCTTATGAGAGAGAGAGTTGATAGTTTGAAAGTTAGTGTGACCTAACCTCCTATGCCAAAGTTCTGTTTCTTTTGCTGAGGCAGTAGAAAATAAACAGACATTTGGCACAGGATTATCTTTCAACATATCAACTACATACACATTACCACTTCTGTGAGCAACAAGTGATGCTGTACTCTCAGCTATGATGGACTCAATCTTTTTAACCACTTCTGGCCCAATAATCTTACAAGTTTTCTTAGTGAAGAATGACCCATAGCCTTTGTCACTCATTTGTGAAACACTAAGAAGGTTAAATTTAAGATTATCAATAAGATTGACATTTTCAAACTTGAGCCTTCCAGCCTGAACAGACCCTGAACCCAATACCTTACCCTTTGAATTATTACCAAAAGATATATCACCTCCCCCATGAGCAATGAAATCTCTGAGCAAGGTTCTACATCCTGTCATGTGCCTGGAACCTCCACTGTCCACATACCAAAGACTATCTAAACCATTAGAAGTTCCCTGCACAAGTAATAAATGAGTTAGTTTTGGTGGGTATCCAAAGCCTTTGTGGCTTTGGATGGGTTGCCAGACATTTCAGTCTCAAGTTGTGAGGAAAGGTCAGTTGTTACACCAGGTTTTTGATCAAGGTTTAACAACTGCTGCTGGTTGTGACCAACAGATGTTTGGCCATTTCCTATCAGGTGATGGTAGCCATAGGGATGTCTATTTACTTGTGGTCTAGGGGACCTTTTGTGGGTTGCATAGACATGTGGTGACCTATGGTAAGGTGGCTGACCAGATCCTCTTGGGTCCTGGTTAAGTGGAATGACATTTGTTACCTTGATATCTCTGGGAGCAGAGTTTTGATTTAAATTTCGGGTAACAGATGTTCGAACAGATGTTTGCATCTGTTCAGGTGTTTGAACAGATGTTTGCATCTGTTCAGACTTTCCCTTTGAGGTACTTGTCTCAAGACTTCTCTTAGTTTTGTATTTATATTCATATAATTTATCATTAAAGTTTTTAAGATAAATACACTCCTGAGTCTTGTGATTCTTCTTGCCACATATAGTGCAAGGTGGTGCAGGATTCCAAATGCTTGTTCCTTTGTTTATGTCAAAAGCTTTTAGAAGACAACAGTTTTTAGTAACATGATTCTTCCTTTCACAAAAACTACAGAACAAGCCTAGGTCCTGTTCTCTCCTTCTCCCTTTGACTATCTTCTTTTCAACAGATGTTGTAACATCTGTCTGAAGATTTGTGAAGGGAATGATGATGGCCTGTGATGCTTTAGCACCATCAGGAATGATGATGGCCTGTGGAGCTTTAACACCATCAGGGGTGGAAAAATTTACTGGTTTGAAGTTGTCAAGAACATCACACTCATCTGACCAAGTAGGTTTAAACTCATATTTTTCAATGGCAGTTTTAGATGAGGAACCTTTAGGTTTTGTAAGAAGAATCTTTTTACCATTTGGTTCAGTGACTTTTACTTCTTGACCAACCAGATTTGTGGGAACTATCTCAACCAAATCAGATTCCTTTTCAATGGATTTATCAAAAGTCTTGTCAAATCCAATGCCAAATTTAATATGGCTTTTGGTCTGTTGGTTGAGTAGTATTTCATAACCTTTGCATGATTCTACCCATTTTGCACAAGTGACCTGGGTGGAATCTAGCTCCTCTTTACAAACTTGATATTTTGATACCATAGTTTGGAGCTGATCTTTGGTTATGCTTGCCTCATGTTTTAGGTTGCTGATCTCAGATTCCTTTTCAGTAAGTCTTGATTTCAACTCTTTAGAGAGTTTTTCAAATTGTTTTTCTGAATCTAAGATCTTTTGTTTAAGGTTTTCATTTACTTCTTTTATGTTAGCAAAAGCTATAATACATTTGTCTGAACATAAGTTCTGTAGAACTTGAGAAGATACCTTAGTAGCAGCCATTAATGCACAGTCACACTTGCACTCACACTCATTGGGGTTCCATGGGTCGGAGGTATTCACAACTCCTTCCTCTATCTTCGTACCTCCTCTGTTCCTCCAAATTGTTCTTTTAAAGCATCCCACAATTCTTTTGCACTATTACAGTGTAATAGTCCAGCATAGATGTCATTTGGTAGAGCCATTGCTACAATACTGAAAGCTTTAGCATCTAACTCAAATTTTTGAAAATCTTGCTCAGAATAGTTTTCAGGATTCTTTTTCACTAGAACTTTTGGGTCCTCAGCACTTGGGACTATTGGAACATGAGGGCCAAAGATAACAGATTTCCAACACCCAGTGTTTTGTTCAGCAAGAACATGGCCCATCCTACGTTGCCAGATATTGTATTTAGATCTGACAAGCATAGGTGGCTTGTTTCTTGTGCCAGTGTTGCTCATGTCATTAACTTGAGACATGTTAGGTTGATTTTAAGACGAGGTTTTTGAAAGTTTATTTTTTAAATAAAAGGACTTTTACCAGGTGATCAACCTTCAACTGAGTATCAATAATTGTGAGCTGATCTTTTACGTTAAATTGATTGTTAGATCGAATTTAACTGACCAAGCTCTGATACCAATTGTTAGGATCAGAGGGCTTGATTGTTGTGATGTTTGATTAGTGTAATAATGAAATGGATGAAGTATAAATGAAAGTGCAGAGGAAATTATCACAACAGGAGGAACACTGTTTTGTTGACTAAAATACTTTTATTAATCTTGTAAGATTGAACAGTACAAGTACACAGCTCCCCCTCAGCCCTTGATCACCCAGTAATATCCTTTAATGAATATTGATCTGAGCGATAATAGAATAGTTGTGAAACTGTTCTATTTATAGGGTTTCAGGATATTAGGAGCGTGATCAAGTTGCTAATAAAACTATTACAAATACAGCTAACCAATCGCACTAAGCCATGCTAGACAAAGACTGATAAAGTACTGACTCAGAAGCACTACTGTTCTATTATAATAAAGTCTAATGGTGAAACCGCTGTTGCTGAAACTGCTGTTGATTTCTTCATCAGTTGTTGTAAAACTTTGATGGTCTTCAGTTGTTGTAACCTCTGTTGTTCTTCAGTTGTTGTAAACTCTGTTGGAGCCTAACAGCTGTTTGACTCCAACAGATCTTCTCAGCAGTGGTTTCCTCAGCAGACCTTTGCTCATCAGCTGTTTGACCATCAGCTGTTTGCTCGTCAGTAGTTTGCTCAACAGCTGTTTGCTCAACAGCTATTTGGTCTTCAGCACTTTACTCATCAGTGGTTCGCTCAACAGCTGTTTGCTCAACAGCTGTTTGGTCTTCAGTACTTTGGCTATCAGCTGTTTGACTCTTCAGCAGTTGTTGGATCTTCAGTACTTTGTAACTGCTGATGTCTGACTTGTAATAGATAGGATCTGTGTATGTACTTATTATTATTATTATGGATCAAATAAGATAGTCTTGTTTTGGCTTTCCAATCATCTGTTCTTCAAAGGGTTTGATAGCAACCCAACAACCTCGATACGGAAGGATATTGAAGTTAAACAGTGTCTATCAGAATCACTAAATATGATAAATTAATATCCATATTAACATCTAGATATAATTCATGTAAATGCATAAAATAATGTGTGTTTTTATTTAGGTTAACACATGTGTTAATGTGTATTAACACTTGTGTTAATCATAACTTCCGTGATTCTAGTTAACCTCTTAGTGTAAGGATTTATATACAAAACAATGGCCTTTGAGTCTCAGTAAGCATGATATAATAACTATCTACGTTGAGCTTCTACTTCCAATTCATGTTAATGATGATTAACACATGTGTTAACCTTGATGTGTCGTGATTATATTCAACCTCTCAGCATAAGGATATTTAAACTCAATTGTGGCATCTAAGTCTCACGGAACATTATAAAATCATTAATTAATATCTGCAATAACCTTCCAATCCATTCGTGTGAATGTATACGTTAAGACATGTTTTTTTGTTAGATTAATACATGTGGTAATTTGGATTAACACATGTGCTAATCATAAACTCTCAGTATTTTGTTTAACCTCTATACAAAAGGATATTGAAGTTAAACAGTAGTCTATCAGAATTACTAAATATGATAAACTAATATCCATATAATGTTCTAGATATAATTCATGTAAATGTATAAAATAAAGTGTGTTTTTATTTAGGTTAACACTTGTGTTAATCATAAACTTCTGTGATTCTAGTTAACCTCTTAGTGTAAGGATATATATACAAAACAACGGCCTTTGAGTCTCAATAAGCATGATATAATAACAATCTACGTTGACCTTCTACTTCCAATTCATGTTAATGAGGATTAACACATGTGTTAACCTTGAAGTGTCGTGATTCTATTTAACCTCTCTGCATAAGCATATTTAAACTCAATTGGGCATCTAAGTCTCACAAAACATTATAAAATCATTAACAAATATCTGCAATAACCTTCCAATCCATTCATGTGAATGTATCCATTAAGACGTGTTTTTGTAAGATTAACAAGTGTTTTAATTTGGATTAACACATGTGTTAATAATGAACTCTCATGATTCTGGCTAACCCATATACGGAAGGTTTTTGAAGATAAATAGTAACCTATCAGAATCACTAAATTTCATAAACTAATATCCACATTAAGCTTCTAGATATAATTTATGTAAATGTATACAATAAAGCGTGTTTCTTATATTAACACATGTGTTAATGTGTATTAACACGTGAGTCCCATGGAACATTGTAAAATCATTAATTAATATCTACATTAACCTTCTAAACCATTTCATGCGAATTATAGATTAAGACGTGTTTTTTTGGTAGATTAATACGTGTGGTAATTTGGATTAACACATGTGCTAATCATAAACTCTCAGCATTTTGTTTAACCTCTACACGGAAGGATATTGGAGTTAAACAATATCTATCAGAATCACTAAATATGATAAATTAATATCCATATTAACTTCTAGATATAATTCATGTAAATGTATAAAATAAAGTGTGTTTTTATTTAGGTTAACACATGTGTTAAAGTGTATTAATTCATGTGTTAATACACATTAACACATGTGTTAATATAAAAAACACGCTTTAATGTATATATTTACATAAATTATATCTAGAATCTTAATGTGGATATTAGTTTATGAAATAGAATCACATGTGTTAAAGTGTTTTAACACGGAAGTTTATGATTAAAACAAGTGTTAATACACATTAACACATGTGTTAACCTAAATAAAAACACACTTTATTTTATACATTTACATGAATTATATCTAGATGTTAATATGGATATTAATTTATCATATTTAGTGATTCTGATAGACACTGTTTAACTTCAATATCCTTCCGTATAGAGGTTAAACAAAATGCTGAGAGTTTATGATTAGCACATGTGTTGATCCAAATTACCACACGTATTAATCTACCAAAAAAACACGTCTTAATCTATAATTCACATGAAATGGTTTAGAAGGTTAATGTAGATATTAATTAATGATTTTACAATGTTCCGTGGGACTAAGATGCCACAATTTAGTTTGAATATCATCATGCTAAGAGGTTAACCAGAATCACGACACTTCAAGGTTAACACATGTGTTAATTCTCATTAAAATGAATTGGAAGTAGAAGGTCAACGCATATTGTTATTATATCATCATACTGAGACTCAAAGACCATTGTTTTGTATGAAAATCCATACGCTATGAGGTTAAGTATAACCACGGGAGTTAAAGATTAATTCATGTGTTAATACACATTAACACATGTGTTAATATAAAAAAACACGCTTTATTGTATACATTTACATAAATTATATCTAGAAGCTTAATGTGGATATTAGTTTATGAAATTTAGTGATTCTGATAGGTTACTATTTATCTTCAAAAACCTTCCGTATATGGGTTAACCAGAATCATGAGAGTTCATTATTAACACATGTGTTAATCCAAATTAACACACATGTTAATCTTACAAAAACACGTCTTAGTGTATACATTTACATGAATGGATTGGAAGGTTATTGCAGATATTTGTTAATGATTTTATAATGTTCTGTGCGACTTAGATGCCACAATTGAGTTTAAATATGCTTATGCAGAGAGGTTAAATAGAATCACGACACTAAAAGGTTAACACATGTGTTAATCCTCATTAACATGAATTGGAAGTAGAAGGTCAACGTAGATTGTTATTATATCATGCTTATTGAGACCTAAAGGCCGTTGTTTTGTATATATATCCTTACACTAAGAGGTTAACTAGAATCACGGAAGTTTATGATTAACACAAGTGTTAATACACATTAACACATGTGTTAACCTAAATAAAAACACACTTTATTTTATACATTTACATGAATTATATCTAGAACATTATATGGATATTAATTTATCATATTTAGTAATTCTGATAGACTATTGTTTAACTTCAATATCCTTTTGTATAGAGGTTAAACAAAATACAGAGAGTTTATGATTAGCACATGTGTTAATCCAAATTACCACACGTATTAATCTAACAAAAAAAACACGTCTTAATGTATACATTCACATGAATGGATTGGAATGTTATTGCAGATATTAATTAATGATTTTATAATGTTCCGTGAGACTTAGATGCCACAATTGAGTTTAAATTTCCTCATGCTGAGAGGATAAATATAATCACGACACATCAAGGTTAACACATGTGTTAATCCTCATTACCATGAATTGGAAGTAGAAGGTCAACGTAGATTGTTATTATATCATGCTTACTAAGACTCAAAGGCCGTTGTTTTGTATATAAATCCTTACACTAAGAGGTTAACTAGAATCACGGAAGTTTATGATTAACACAAGTGATAATACACATTAACACACGTGTTAACCTTAATAAAAACACACTTTATTTTATACATTTACATGAATTATATCTAGATGTTAATATGGATATTAATTTATCATATTTAGTGATTCTGATAGATACTGTTTAACTTCAATATCCTTCCGTATAGAGGTTAAACAAAATGCTGAGAGTTTATGATTAGCACATGTGTTAATCCAAATTACCACACGTATTAATCTACCAAAAAAACACGTCTTAATCTATAATTCACATGAAATGGTTTAGAAGGTTAATGTAGATATTAATTAATGATTTTACAATGTTCCGTGGGACTAAGATGCCACAATTTAGTTTGAATATCATCATGCTAAGAGGTTAACCAGAATCACGACACTTCAAGGTTAACACATGTGTTAATTCTCATTAAAATGAATTGGAAGTAGAAGGTCAGCGCATATTGTTATTATATCATCATACTGAGACTCAAAGACCATTGTTTTGTATGAAAATCCATACGCTATGAGGTTAAGTAGAACCACGGGAGTTAAAGATTAATTCATGTGTTAATACACGTTAACACATGTGTTAATATAAAAAAACACGCTTTATTGTATACATTTACATAAATTATATCTAGAAGCTTAATGTGGATATTAGTTTATGAAATTTAGTGATTCTGATAGGTTACTATTTATCTTCAAAAACCTTCCGTATATGGGTTAACCAGAATCATGAGAGTTCATTATTAACACATGTGTTAATCCAAATTAACACACATGTTAATCTTACAAAAACACGTCTTAGTGTATACATTTACATGAATGGATTGGAAGGTTATTGCAGATATTTGTTAATGATTTTATAATGTTCTGTGCGACTTAGATGCCACAATTGAGTTTAAATATGCTTATGCAGAGAGGTTAAATAGAATCACGACACTAAAAGGTTAACACATGTGTTAATCCTCATTAACATGAATTGGAAGTAGAAGGTCAACGTAGATTGTTATTATATCATGCTTATTGAGACCTAAAGGCCGTTGTTTTGTATATATATCCTTACACTAAGAGGTTAACTAGAATCACGGAAGTTTATGATTAACACAAGTGTTAATACACATTAACACATGTGTTAACCTAAATAAAAACACACTTTATTTTATACATTTACATGAATTATATCTAGAACATTATATGGATATTAATTTATCATATTTAGTAATTCTGATAGACTATTGTTTAACTTCAATATCCTTTTGTATAGAGGTTAAACAAAATACAGAGAGTTTATGATTAGCACATGTGTTAATCCAAATTACCACACGTATTAATCTAACAAAAAAAACACGTCTTAATGTATACATTCACATGAATGGATTGGAATGTTATTGCAGATATTAATTAATGATTTTATAATGTTCCGTGAGACTTAGATGCCACAATTGAGTTTAAATTTCCTCATGCTGAGAGGATAAATATAATCACGACACATCAAGGTTAACACATGTGTTAATCCTCATTACCATGAATTGGAAGTAGAAGGTCAACGTAGATTGTTATTATATCATGCTTACTAAGACTCAAAGGCCGTTGTTTTGTATATAAATCCTTACACTAAGAGGTTAACTAGAATCACGGAAGTTTATGATTAACACAAGTGATAATACACATTAACACACGTGTTAACCTTAATAAAAACACACTTTATTTTATACATTTACATGAATTATATCTAGATGTTAATATGGATATTAATTTATCATATTTAGTGATTCTGATAGATACTGTTTAACTTCAATATCCTTCCGTATAGAGGTTAAACAAAATGCTGAGAGTTTATGATTAGCACATGTGTTAATCCAAATTACCACACGTATTAATCTACCAAAAAAACACGTCTTAATCTATAATTCACATGAAATGGTTTAGAAGGTTAATGTAGATATTAATTAATGATTTTACAATGTTCCGTGGGACTAAGATGCCACAATTTAGTTTGAATATCATCATGCTAAGAGGTTAACCAGAATCACGACACTTCAAGGTTAACACATGTGTTAATTCTCATTAAAATGAATTGGAAGTAGAAGGTCAGCGCATATTGTTATTATATCATCATACTGAGACTCAAAGACCATTGTTTTGTATGAAAATCCATACGCTATGAGGTTAAGTAGAACCACGGGAGTTAAAGATTAATTCATGTGTTAATACACGTTAACACATGTGTTAATATAAAAAAACACGCTTTATTATATACATCTACATAAATTATATCTAGAAGCTTAATGTGGATATTAGTTTATGAAATTTAGTGATTCTGATAGGTTACTATTTATCTTCAAAAACCTTCCGTATATGGGTTAACCAGAATCATGAGAGTTCATTATTAACACATGTGTTAATCCAAATTAACACACATGTTAATCTTACAAAAACACGTCATAGTGTATACATTCACATGAATGGATTGGAAGGTTATTGCAGATATTTGTTAATGATTTTATAATGTTCTGTGCGACTTAGATGCCACAATTGAGTTTAAATATGCTTATGCAGAGAGGTTAAATAGAATCACGACACTAAAAGGTTAACACATGTGTTAATCCTCATTAACATGAATTGGAAGTAGAAGGTCAACGTAGATTGTTATTATATCATGCTTATTGAGACTCAAAGGCCGTTGTTTTGTATATTTATCCTTACACTAAGAGGTTAACTAGAATCACAGAAGTTTATGATTAACACACGTGTTAATACACATTAACACATGTGTTAACCTAAATAAAAACACACTTTATTTTATACATTTACGTGAATTATATCTAGAACATTATATGGATATTAATTTATCATATTTAGGAATTCTGATAGACTACTGTTTAACTTCAATATCCTTTTGTATAGAGACTGAGAGTTTATGATTAGCACATGTGTTAATCCAAATTACCACACGTATTAATCTAACAAAAAAAACACGTCTTAATGTATACATTCACATGAATGGATTGGAAGGTTATTGAGTTTAAATTTCCTCATGCTGAGAGGTTAAATATAATCACGACACATCAAGGTTAACACATGTGTTAATCCTCATTAACATTAATTGGAAGTAGAAGGTCAACGTAGATTGTTATTATATCATGCTTACTAAGACTCAAAGGCCGTTGTTTTGTATATAAATCCTTACACTAAGAGGTTAACTAGAATCACGGAAGTTTATGATTAACACAAGTGTTAATACACATTAACACACGTGTTAACCTAAATAAAAACACACTTTATTTTATACATTTACATGAATTATATCTAGATGTTAATATGGATATTAATTTATCATATTTAGTGATTCTGATAGACACTGTTTAACTTCAATATCCTTCCGTATAGAGGTTAAACAAAATGCTGAGAGTTTATGATTAGCACATGTGTTAATCCAAATTACCACACGTATTAATCTACCAAAAAAACACGTCTTAATCTATAATTCACATGAAATGGTTTAGAAGGTTAATGTAGATATTAATTAATGATTTTACAATGTTCCGTGGGACTAAGATGCCACAATTTAGTTTGAATATCATCATGCTAAGAGGTTAACCAGAATCACGACACTTCAAGGTTAACACATGTGTTAATTCTCATTAAAATGAATTGGAAGTAGAAGGTCAGCGCATATTGTTATTATATCATCATACTGAGACTCAAAGACCATTGTTTTGTATGAAAATCCATACGCTATGAGGTTAAGTAGAACCACGGGAGTTAAAGATTAATTCATGTGTTAATACACGTTAACACATGTGTTAATATAAAAAAACACGCTTTATTATATACATCTACATAAATTATATCTAGAAGCTTAATGTGGATATTAGTTTATGAAATTTAGTGATTCTGATAGGTTACTATTTATCTTCAAAAACCTTCCGTATATGGGTTAACCAGAATCATGAGAGTTCATTATTAACACATGTGTTAATCCAAATTAACACACATGTTAATCTTACAAAAACACGTCATAGTGTATACATTCACATGAATGGATTGGAAGGTTATTGCAGATATTTGTTAATGATTTTATAATGTTCTGTGCGACTTAGATGCCACAATTGAGTTTAAATATGCTTATGCAGAGAGGTTAAATAGAATCACGACACTAAAAGGTTAACACATGTGTTAATCCTCATTAACATGAATTGGAAGTAGAAGGTCAACGTAGATTGTTATTATATCATGTTTATTGAGACTCAAAGGCCGTTGTTTTGTATATATATCCTTACACTAAGAGGTTAACTAGAATCACAGAAGTTTATGATTAACACACGTGTTAATACACATTAACACATGTGTTAACCTAAATAAAAACACACTTTATTTTATACATTTACGTGAATTATATCTAGAACATTATATGGATATTAATTTATCATATTTAGGAATTCTGATAGACTACTGTTTAACTTCAATATCCTTTTGTATAGAGACTGAGAGTTTATGATTAGCACATGTGTTAATCCAAATTACCACACGTATTAATCTAACAAAAAAAACACGTCTTAATGTATACATTCACATGAATGGATTGGAAGGTTATTGAGTTTAAATTTCCTCATGCTGAGAGGTTAAATATAATCACGACACATCAAGGTTAACACATGTGTTAATCCTCATTAACATTAATTGGAAGTAGAAGGTCAACGTAGATTGTTATTATATCATGCTTACTAAGACTCAAAGGCCGTTGTTTTGTATATAAATCCTTACACTAAGAGGTTAACTAGAATCACGGAAGTTTATGATTAACACAAGTGTTAATACACATTAACACACGTGTTAACCTAAATAAAAACACACTTTATTTTATACATTTACATGAATTATATCTAGATGTTAATATGGATATTAATTTATCATATTTAGTGATTCTGATAGACACTGTTTAACTTCAATATCCTTCCGTATAGAGGTTAAACAAAATGCTGAGAGTTTATGATTAGCACATGTGTTAATCCAAATTACCACACGTATTAATCTACCAAAAAAACACGTGTTAATCTATAATTCACATGGAATGGTTTAGAAGGTTAATGTAGATATTAATTAATGATTTTACAATGTTCCGTGGGACTAAGATGCCACAATTTAGTTTGAATATCATCATGCTAAGAGGTTAACCAGAATCACGACACTTCAAGGTTAACACATGTTTTAATTCTCATTAAAATGAATTGGAAGTAGAAGGTCAACGCATATTGTTATTATATCATCATACTGAGACTCAAAGACCATTGTTTTGTATGAAAATCCATACGCTATGAGGTTAAGTAGAACCACGGGAGTTAAAGATTAATTCATGTGTTAATACACATTAACACATGTGTTAATATAAAAAAACACGCTTTATTGTATACATTTACATAAATTATGTCTAGAAGCTTAATGTGGATATTAGTTTATGAAATTTAGTGATTCTGATAGGTTACTATTTATCTTCAAAAACCTTCCGTATATGGGTTAACTAGAATCATGGGAGTTCATTATTAACACATGTGTTAATCCAAATTAACACACAAGTTAATCTTACAAAAACACGTCTTAGTGTATACATTCACATGAATGAATTGGAAGGTTATTGCAGATATTTGTTAATGATTTTTTAATGTTCTGTGAGTCTTAGATGCCACAATTGAGTTTAAATATGCTTATGCAGAGAGGTTAAATAGAATCACGACACTTCAAGGTTAACACATGTGTTAATCCTCATTAACATGAATTGGAAGTAGAAGGTCAACGTAGATTGTTATTATATCATGCTTATTGAGACTCAAAGGCCGTTGTTTTGTATATATATCCTTACGGTAAGAGGTTAACTAGAATCACGGAAGTTTATGATTAACACAAGTAATAATACACATTAACACATGTGTTAACCGAAATAAAAACACACTTTAATTTATACATTTACATGAATTATATCTAGAACATTATATGGATATTAATTTATCATATTTAGTAATTCTGATAGACTACTGTTTAACTTCAATATTGTAACACCCTAAACTCTATGTACAGAAAACTCGCAGCGGAAAAATACCAACCGAAAAATTCTTTTCTTAAAACAACCTTGAGTGTTAAGATAACCGGTTCTACTAAGTATTTTGGTGTTACATCTTAAATTATTTCTTAATACATTCAACGTGACTCAACTCTATTGGTTATGTATCCTTGACCCCGTACAATCTGCCTCCTCGCTCGATCTCCATCCTTCCCTTGCTTCATTAGGTAAACCAGACAACCTGCATTCACCACGTAACCAATTCGTTAGTTCAATAGGTGACCTCATGTAATCTACTCACGACACGGACGTAACATCCCGCAATACTCTGTGATCCTGTCTATAAGTCTTCTTTCAAGTTCGGGTGGGTTACCCCGATCCGAACCTCCACATCTCCTGTAATCATACCTACATACTTACATTTTCATCATTCTCAAACAAAGGTTAATAACCCCACAATATGTCCAAACATACAATTTCCTCCATATACCCTCTCAGTACATACAAGCATACACTTCCTTTGTAGGATTTCACAATACATACGAGCATGCAATTCCCTCATATAATACCACCACACATACAAGCATACAAATCATTCGCATTATTCTACAGTACATACAAGCATACAAATTCCACCTATAATACCATCATACATACAAGTATACAATTCCTTCGTATAGTTCTACAATACATACAACCATACAAATTCCACCTATAATACCATCATACATACAAGTATACAATTCCTTCATATAGTTCTACAATACATACAAGCATACAATATCCACCTATAATACCACCATACATACAAGTATACAATTCCTTCGTATAATTCTGCAATACATACAAGCATACAATATCCACCTATAATACCACCAATCATACAAGTATACAATTCCTTCGTATAATTCTACAATACATACAAGCATACAATTTCCACCTATAATACCATCATACATACAAGTATACAATTCCTTCGTATAATTCTACAATACATACAAGCATACAATTTCCACCTATAATACCACCATACATACAAGAAACTCTCTCCCTCTAACCCGAGCATGAGAACCCACATGTACATCACATCTTCAATCTACATAATCATGGTAATCTACTTATCGTATTTGATACCGTCGAATAATGCATCAATTAACTACACGCACTTGTATCATTCCGTACTATGATCCTAATTGCAAAACCGACATTACCATTACATGCTACACCCTTACATAGCCTTACATAAGGTCCAACAATGTTAATCGGTGCGTTAAACGCAATTACGGGTCGCGCACATAAGCAAAACATCAACAAATAACAAAAATTAACGTTTCTTCCCAGGGGCCACCGTAAGGGTACGGTGGCCACCGTACCCTTACGGTGGGCCTCAAACCCCTACGGTGGAATACCACTGCCATACGGTGGAAAATTGGTGCAGGGGCCACCGTAAGGGTACGGTAGCCACCGTTCCCTTACGGTGGGCTCTGCACTTTTCCTCACTTTGTTTCTTTTTCCATTTCTTCTTGACCCATCCGAGCCGATCCATTCGAAGCCACGTTCATACCATTATAAACTCCAATTCAAGCCTTAACCTTGTTATTTAGGTACCATCATCTCCCGGTCCTCGTACTACTTTCCAAACACATAGACATGTTAAGATTTATTATCCTAAGTGGAATAAGAACCACTTACCTTATGTCCTCCAAGTTGATGCTTGCTACTTGTCTCCACTTGACCCATTAGCCACTTGTGCTTGAGCCCATGTTGCCTACGCATTCATGTTATCATTCCCACCATTTCGTTAGTATACACAACTACGCATACTATCAATCGTCTTACACTTACTTGTTCTCATGACTTTCATTGGTCAACTACTAATCTGCATATCACATGATTAACTACCACATTGTTTATCAATCAAGCAATCCAACATATCATCAAGTATGTCACCTAGATAATCTAACATATATCACATGATTTCCTTAATCCCACAATCATATTAGCAAACATAACCATGTTAGTCATCCATTGTTGACTTTCAGAAAGTCAACTTCCAACTATACAAACTTCCTACTTAAAACATATGTCCATATTGATGACTAGATCACATAAAACACACCATAAACATCACATTCCTATCTCATTATCATGCAAGATTATTCATCATTCCAATCATAGTATTTAAGCATTAGTGTACACACTACTAATGCATACTTCCTACCATAACATACAATCAACCAAGTCCCCACATGACTGCTCTTTAAGATGAAATCCTTATGTTAACCTACTATCAATTTCACCAATTATCATATTACTTTCATACTTTGTCGAGTTTTGCATACAAATTCATACATCATACTTATTTAGGCATTTCATCAAACACATAGTGTGCGTACAACATTCTAAGCTCAATGTACAAGCTCCTAATACACGCATTCCACCAAATGAGTAATCACCTTCAATCATAACCATAATTTCCATATGCATGTCATCTACTACACATCATTCTTACAATTACATGGATTCACAACTAATTTAGCAACATTAAGCTCTAATGAAAACCCAACAACATCATCTATGCAAATAAACAAACTCTTGGTGGTTAACTCATCTCTAAACCATTAGGGATGGTTAATACCACTTACAATCAAGCCATAATACGAATTTAACGTGTTTTCTTCAAAACCCTCATGTGGGGTTCGAACCCTACACGAATTATACATCAAATTCTACAAACAAAAGGTACCTTAGGGTTCCATCGACCTTGAAGGGTCGATTTCTGGCTCATGCATCGATTTCCCCTTTGAATCCTTGCTAGATTGAGTTGGTTGTTGAACTAGGGTTGGAGCCCTTTTTCTTCTCCCTGATGATCGACCAAAACACACACTTGTGTGTGTGTTTTTGGTGTTGCCCTAATTTATCAATTGTTATATGGACTTTGGGTATTTGACAATATCCACCCTCCAACTTATAACCTCCTGACTCAATCTTGTTATATAAATCCCGCCTCTCAACGTCTTTAAATGAAACGGGTTTTTGGGGCGTTACAAATATCCTTCTGTATAGAGGTTAAACAAAATACTGAGAGTTTATGATTAGCACATGTATTAATCCAAATTACGACATGTATTAATCTAACAAAAAAAACACGTCTTAATGTATACATTCACATGAATGGATTGGAAGGTTATTGAAGATATTAATTAATGATTTTATAATGTTCCATGAGACTTAGATGCCACAATTGAGTTTAAATTTCCTCATGCTGAGAGGTTAAATATAATCACGACACATCAAGGTTAACACATGTGTTAATCCTCATTAACATTAATTGGAAGTAGAAGGTCAACGTAGATTGTTATTATATCATGCTTACTGAGACTCAAAGGCCGTTGTTTTGTATATAAATCCTTACACTAAGAGGTTAACTAGAATCACGGAAGTTTATGATTAACACAAGTGTTAATACACATTAACACACGTGTTAACCTAAATAAAAACACACTTTATTTTATACATTTACATGAATTATATCTAGATGCTAATATGGATATTAATTTATCATATTTAGTGATTCTGATAGACACTGTTTAACTTCAATATCCTTCCGTATAGAGGTTAAACAAAATGCTGAGAGTTTATGATTAGCACATGTGTTAATCCAAATTACCACACGTATTAATCTACCAAAAAAACACGCTTAATCTATAATTCACATGAAATGGTTTAGAAGGTTAATGTAGATATTAATTAATGATTTTACAATGTTCCGTGGGACTAAGATGCCACAATTTAGTTTGAATATCATCATGCTAAGAGGTTAACCAGAATCACGACACTTCAAGGTTAACACATGTGTTAATTCTCATTAAAATGAATTGGAAGTAGAAGGTCAACGCATATTGTTATTATATCATCATACTGAGACTCAAAGACCATTGTTTTGTATGAAAATCCATACGCTATGAGGTTAAGTAGAACCACGGGAGTTAAAGATTAATTCATGTGTTAATACACATTAACACATGTGTTAATATAAAAAAACCCGCTTTATTGTATACATTTACATAAATTATATCTAGAAGCTTAATGTGGATATTAGTTTATGAAATTTAGTGATTCTGATAGGTTACTATTTATCTTCAAAAACCTTCCGTATATGGGTTAACCAGAATCATGAGAGTTCATTATTAACACTTGTGTTAATCCAAATTAACACACATGTTAATCTTACAAAAACACGTCTTAGTGTATACATTCACATGAATGGATTGGAAGGTTATTGCAGATATTTGTTAATGATTTTATAATGTTCTGTGCGACTTAGATGCCACAATTGAGTTTAACTATGCTTATGCAGAGAGGTTAAATAGAATCACGACACTAAAAGGTTAACACATGTGTTAATCCTCAATAACATGAATTGGAAGTAGAAGGTCAACGTAGATTGTTATTATATCATGCTTATTGAGACTCAAAGGCCGTTGTTTTTTATATATATCCTTACACTAAGAGGTTATCTAGAATCACGGAAGTTAATGATTAACACAAGTGTTAATACACATTAACACATGTGTTAACCTAAATAAAAACACACTTTATTTTATACATTTACATAAATTATATCTAGAACATTATATGGTTATTAATTTATCATATTTAGTAATTCTGATAGACTACTGTTTAACTTCAATATCCTTTTGTATAGAGACTTAGAGTTTATGATTAGCACATGTGTTAATCCAAATTACCGCACGTATTAATCTAACAAAAAAAACACGTCTTAAAGTATACATTCACATGAATGGATTGGAAGGTTATTGCAGATATTAATTAATGATTTTATAATGTTCCGTGAGACTTAGATGCCACAATTGAGTTTAAATTTCCTCATGCTGAGTGGTTAAATATAATCACGACACATCAAGGTTAACACATGTGTTAATCCTCATTAACATTAATTGGAAGTAGAAGGTCAACGTAGATTGTTATTATATCATGCTTACTGAGACTCAAAGGCCGTTGTTTTGTATATAAATCCTTACACTAAGAGGTTAACTAGAATCACGGAAGTTTATGATAAACACAAGTGTTAATACACATTAACACACGTGTTAACCTAAATAAAAACACACTTTATTTTATACATTTACATGAATTATATCTAGATGTTAATATGGATATTAATTTGTCATATTTAGTGATTCTGATAGACACTGTTTAACCTCAATATCCTTCCGTATAGAGGTTAAACAAAATGCTGAGAGTTTATGATTAGCACATGTGTTAATCCAAATTACCACACGTATTAATCTACCAAAAAAACACGTCTTAATCTATAATTCACATGAAATGGTTTAGAAGGTTAATGTAGATATTAATTAATGATTTTACAATGTTCCGTGGGACTAAGATGCCACAATTTAGTTTGAATATCATCATGCTAAGAGGTTAACCAGAATCACGACACTTCAAGGTTAACACATGTGTTAATTCTCATTAAAATGAATTGGAAGTAGAAGGTCAACGCATATTGTTATTATATCATGCATACTGAGACTCAAAGACCATTGTTTTGTATGAAAATCCATACGCTATGAGGTTAAGTAGAACCACGGGAGTTAAAGATTAATTCATGTGTTAATACACATTAACACATGTGTTAATATAAAAAAACACGCTTTATTGTATACATTTACATAAATTATATCTAGAAGCTTAATGTGGATATTAGTTTATGAAATTTAGTGATTCTGATAGGTTACTATTTATCTTCAAAAACCTTCCGTATATGGGTTAACCAGAATCATGAGAGTTCATTATTAACACTTGTGTTAATCCAAATTAACACACATGTTAATCTTACAAAAACACGTCTTAGTGTATACATTCACATGAATGGATTGGAAGGTTATTGCAGATATTTGTTAATGATTTTATAATGTTCTGTGCGACTTAGATGCCACAATTGAGTTTAACTATGCTTATGCAGAGAGGTTAAATAGAATCACGACACTAAAAGGTTAACACATGTGTTAATCCTCAATAACATGAATTGGAAGTAGAAGGTCAACGTAGATTGTTATTATATCATGCTTATTGAGACTCAAAGGCCGTTGTTTTTTATATATATCCTTACACTAAGAGGTTATCTAGAATCACGGAAGTTAATGATTAACACAAGTGTTAATACACATTAACACATGTGTTAACCTAAATAAAAACACACTTTATTTTATACATTTACATAAATTATATCTAGAACATTATATGGTTATTAATTTATCATATTTAGTAATTCTGATAGACTACTGTTTAACTTCAATATCCTTTTGTATAGAGACTTAGAGTTTATGATTAGCACATGTGTTAATCCAAATTACCGCACGTATTAATCTAACAAAAAAAACACGTCTTAAAGTATACATTCACATGAATGGATTGGAAGGTTATTGCAGATATTAATTAATGATTTTATAATGTTCCGTGAGACTTAGATGCCACAATTGAGTTTAAATTTCCTCATGCTGAGTGGTTAAATATAATCACGACACATCAAGGTTAACACATGTGTTAATCCTCATTAACATTAATTGGAAGTAGAAGGTCAACGTAGATTGTTATTATATCATGCTTACTGAGACTCAAAGGCCGTTGTTTTGTATATAAATCCTTACACTAAGAGGTTAACTAGAATCACGGAAGTTTATGATAAACACAAGTGTTAATACACATTAACACACGTGTTAACCTAAATAAAAACACACTTTATTTTATACATTTACATGAATTATATCTAGATGTTAATATGGATATTAATTTGTCATATTTAGTGATTCTGATAGACACTGTTTAACCTCAATATCCTTCCGTATAGAGGTTAAACAAAATGCTGAGAGTTTATGATTAGCACATGTGTTAATCCAAATTACCACACGTATTAATCTACCAAAAAAACACGTCTTAATCTATAATTCACATGAAATGGTTTAGAAGGTTAATGTAGATATTAATTAATGATTTTACAATGTTCCGTGGGACTAAGATGCCACAATTTAGTTTGAATATCATCATGCTAAGAGGTTAACCAGAATCACGACACTTCAAGGTTAACACATGTGTTAATTCTCATTAAAATGAATTGGAAGTAGAAGGTCAACGCATATTGTTATTATATCATCATACTGAGACTCAAAGACCATTGTTTTGTATGAAAATCCATACGCTATGAGGTTAAGTAGAATCACGGGAGTTAAAGATTAATTCATGTGTTAATACACATTAACACATGTGTTAATATAAAAAAACACGCTTTATTGTATACATTTACATAAATTATATCTAGAAGCTTAATGTGGATATTAGTTTATGAAATTTAGTGATTCTGATAGGTTACTATTTATCTTCAAAAACCTTCCGTATATGGGTTAACCAGAATCATGAGAGTTCATTATTAACACATGTGTTAATCCAAATTAACACACATGTTAATCTTACAAAAACACGTTTTAGTGTATACATTCACATGAATGGATTGGAAGGTTATTGCAGATATTTGTTAATGATTTTATAATGTTCTGTGCGACTTAGATGCCACAATTGAGTTTAAATATGCTTATGCAGAGAGGTTAAATAGAATCACGACACTAAAAGGTTAACACATGTGTTAATCCTCATTAACATGAATTGGAAGTAGAAGGTCAACGTAGATTGTTATTATATCATGCTTATTGAGACTCAAAGGCCGTTGTTTTGTATATATATCCTTACACTAAGAGGTTAACTAGAATCACGGAAGTTTATGACTAACACAAGTGTTAATACACATTAACACATGTGTTAACCTAAATAAAAACACACTTTATTTTATACATTTACATGAATTATATCTTGAACATTATATGGATATTAATTTATCATATTTAGTAATTTTGATAGACTACTGTTTAACTTCAATATCCTTTTGTATAGAGGTTAAACAAAATGCTGAGAGTTTATGATTAGCACATGTGTTAATCCAAATTACCACACGTATTAATCTACCAAAAAAACACGTCTTAATCTATAATTCACATGAAATGGTTTAGAAGGTTAATGTAGATATTAATTAATGATTTTACAATGTTCCGTGGGACTAAGATGCCACAATTTAGTTTGACTATCATCATGCTAAGAGGTTAACCAGAATCACGACACTTCAAGGTAAACACATGTGTTAATTCTCATTAACATGAATTGGAAGTAGAAGGTCAACGCATATTGTTATTATATCATGCATACTGAGACTCAAAGACCATTGTTTTGTATGAAAATCCATACGCTATGAGGTTAAGTAGAACCACGGGAGTTAAAGATTAATTCATGTGTTAATACACATTAACACATGTGTTAATATAAAAAAAACACGCTTTATTGTATACATTTACATAAATTATATCTAGAAGCTTAATGTGGATATTAGTTTATGAAATTTAGTGATTCTGATAGTTACTATTTATCTTCAAAAACCTTCCGTATATGGGTTAACCAGAATCATGAGAGTTCATTATTAACACACGTGTTAATCCAAATTAACACACATGTTAATCTTACAAAAACACGTCTTAGTGTATCATTCACATGAATGGATTGGAAGGTTATTGCAGATATTTGTTAATGATTTTATAATGTTCTGTGCAACTTAGATGCCACAATTGAGTTTAAATATGCTTATGCAGAGAGGTTAAATAGAATCACGACACTTCAAGGTTAACACATGTGTTAATCCTCATTAACATGAATTGGAAGTAGAAGGTCAACGTAGATTGTTATTATATCATGCTTATTGAGACTCAAAGGCCGTTGTTTTGTATATATATCCTTACACTAAGAGGTTAACTAGAATCACGGAAGTTTATGATTAACACAAGTGTTAATACACATTAACACATGTGTTAACCTAAATAAAAACAAACTTTATTTTATACATTTACATGAATTATATCTAGAACATTATATGGATATTAATTTATCATATTTAGTAATTCTGATAGACTACTGTTTAACTTCAATATCCTTTTGTGTATAGGTTAAACAAAATACTGAGAGTTTATGATTAGCACACGTGTTAATCCAAATTACCACACGTATTAATCTAACAAAAAAACACGTCTTAATGTATACAATCACATGAATGGATTGGAAGGTTATTGCAGATATTAATTAATGATTTTATAATGTTCCGTGAGACTTAGATGCCACAATTGAGTTTAAATTTCCTCATGCTGAGATGTTAAATATAATCACGACACATCAAGGTTAACACATGTGTTAATCCTCATTAACATGAATTGGAAGTAGAAGGTCAACGTAGATTGTTATTATATCATGCTTACTGAGACTCAAAGGCCGTTTTTTGTATATAAATCCTTACACTAAGAGGTTAACTAGAATCACGGAAGTTTATGATTAACACAAGTGTTAATACACATTAACACACGTGTTAACCTGAATAAAAACACACTTTATTTTATACATTTACATGAATTATATCTAGATGTTAATATGGATATTAATTTATCATATTTAGTGATTCTGATAGACACTGTTTAACTTCAATATCCTTCCGTATAGAGGTTAAACAAAATGCTGAGAGTTTATGATTAGCACATGTGTTAATCCAAATTACCACACGTATTAATCTACCAAAAAAACACGTCTTAATCTATAATTCACATGAAATGGTTTAGAAGGTTAATGTAGATATTAATTAATGATTTTACAATGTTCCGTGGGACTAAGATGCCACAATTTAGTTTGAATATCATCATGCTAAGAGGTTAACCAGAATCACGACACTTCAAGGTTAACACATGTGTTAATTCTCATTAAAATGAATTGGAAGTAGAAGGTCAACGCATATTGTTATTATATCATCATACTGAGACTCAAAGACCATTGTTTTGTATGAAAATCCATACGCTATGAGGTTAAGTAGAACCACGGGAGTTAAAGATTAATTCATGTGTTAATACACATTAACACATGTGTTAATATAAAAAAACACGCTTTATTGTATACATTTACATAAATTATATCTAGAAGCTTAATGTGGATATTAGTTTATGAAATTTAGTGATTCTGATAGGTTACTATTTATCTTCAAAAACCTTCCGTATATGGGTTAACCAGAATCATGAGAGTTCATTATTAACACATGTGTTAATCCAAATTAACACACATGTTAATCTTACAAAAACACGTATTAGTGTATACATTCACATGAATGGGTTGGAAGGTTATTGCAGATATTTGTTAATGATTTTATAATGTTCTGTGAGACTTAGATGCCACAATTGAGTTTAAATATGCTTATGCAGAGAGGTTAAATAGAATCACGACACTTCAAGGTTAACACATGCGTTAATCCTCATTAACAAGAATTAGAAGTAGAAGGTCAACGTAGATTGTTATTATATCATGCTTATTGAGACTCAAAGGCCGTTGTTTTGTATATATATCCTTACACTAAGAGGTTAACTAGAATCACAGAAGTTTATGATTAACACAAGTGTTAATACACATTAACACGTGTGTTAACCTAAATAAAAACACACTTTATTTTATACATTTACATGAGTTATATCTAGAACTTAACTTTGATATTAATTTATCATATTTAGTAATTCTGATAGACTACTGTTTAACTTTAATATCCTTTTGTGTATAGGTTAAACAAAATACCAAGAGTTAATGATTAGCACATGTGTTAATCCAAATTACCACACGTATTAATCTAACAAAAAAAACACGTCTTAATGTATACATTCATATGAATGGATTGGAAGGTTATTGCAGATATTAATTAATGATTTTATAATGTTCCGTGAGACTTAGATGCCACAATTGAGTTTAAATATCCTTATGCTGAGAGGTTGAATATAATCACGAGACTTCAAGGTTAACACATGTGTTAATCATCATTAACATGAATTGGAAGTAGAAGGTCAACGTAGATTGTTATTATATCATGCTTATTGAGACTCAAAGGCCGTTTTTTTGTATATATATCCTTACACTAAGAGGTTAACTAGAATCACGGAAGTTTATGACTAACACAAGTGTTAATACACATTAACACATGTGTTAACCTAAATAAAAACACTCTTTATTTTATACATTTACATGAATTATATCTAGAACATTATATGGATATTAATTTATCATATTTAGTAATTTTGATAGACTACTGTTTAACTTCAATATCCTTTTGTATAGAGGTTAAACAAAATGCTGAGAGTTTATGATTAGCACATGTGTTAATCCAAATTACCACACGTATTAATCTACCAAAAAAACACGTCTTAATCTATAATTCACATGAAATGGTTTAGAAGGTTAATGTAGATATTAATTAATGATTTTACAATGTTCCGTGGGACTAAGATGCCACAATTTAGTTTGAATATCATCATGCTAAGAGGTTAACCAGAATCACGACACTTCAAGGTAAACACATGTGTTAATTCTCATTAACATGAATTGGAAGTAGAAGGTCAACGCATATTGTTATTATATCATGCATACTGAGACTCAAAGACCATTGTTTTGTATGAAAATCCATACGCTATGAGGTTAAGTAGAACCACGGGAGTTAAAGATTAATTCATGTGTTAATACACATTAACACATGTGTTAATATAAAAAAACACGCTTTATTGTATACATTTACATAAATTATATCTAGAAGCTTAATGTGGATATTAGTTTATGAAATTTAGTGATTCTGATAGTTACTATTTATCTTCAAAAACCTTCCGTATATGGGTTAACCAGAATCATGAGAGTTCATTATTAACACATGTGTTAATCCAAATTAACACACATGTTAATCTTACAAAAACACGTCTTAGTGTATACATTCACATGAATGGATTGGAAGGTTATTGCAGATATTTGTTAATGATTTTATAATGTTCTGTGCAACTTAGATGCCACAATTGAGTTTAAATATGCTTATGCATAGAGGTTAAATAGAATCACGACACTTCAAGGTTAACACATGTGTTAATCCTCATTAACATGAATTGGAAGTAGAAGGTCAACGTAGATTGTTATTATATCATGCTTATTGAGACTCAAAGGCCGTTGTTTTGTATATATATCCTTACACTAAGAGGTTAACTAGAATCACGGAAGTTAATGATTAACACAAGTGTTAATACACATTAACACATGTGTTAACCTAAATAAAAACAAACTTTATTTTATACATTTACATGAATTATATCTAGAACATTATATGGATATTAATTTATCATATTTAGTAATTCTGATAGACTACTGTTTAACTTCAATATCCTTCTGTATAGAGGTTAAACAAAATACTGAGAGTTTATGATTAGCACATGTGTTAATCCAAATTACCACACGTATTAATCTAACAAAAAAACACGTCTTAATGTATACATTCACATGAATGGATTGGAAGGTTATTGCAGATATTAATTAATGATTTTATAATGTTCCGTGAGACTTAGATGCCACAATTGAGTTTAAATTTCCTCATGCTGGGATGTTAAATATAATCACGACACATCAAGGTTAACACATGTGTTAATCCTCATTAACATGAATTGGAAGTAGAAGGTCAACGTAGATTGTTATTATATCATGCTTACTGAGACTCAAAGGCCGTTTTTTGTATATAAATCCTTACACTAAGAGGTTAACTAGAATCACGGAAGTTTATGATTAACACAAGTGTTAATACACATTAACACACGTGTTAACCTAAATAAAAACACACTTTATTTTATACATTTACATGAATTATATCTAGATGTTAATATGGATATTAATTTATCATATTTAGTGATTCTGATAGACACTGTTTAACTTCAATATCCTTCCGTATAGAGGTTAAACAAAATGCTGAGAGTTTATGATTAGCACATGTGTTAATCCAAATTACCACACGTATTAATCTACCAAAAAAACACGTCTTAATCTATAATTCACATGAAATGGTTTAGAAGGTTAATGTAGATATTAATTAATGATTTTACAATGTTCCGTGGGACTAAGATGCCACAATTTAGTTTGAATATCATCATGCTAAGAGGTTAACCAGAATCACGACACTTCAAGGTTAACACATGTGTTAATTCTCATTAAAATGAATTGGAAGTAGAAGGTCAACGCGTATTTGTAAGACCCGCAAAACCGGTGTCAAACAGTTGGGTTAAAATTTTTAAATATGCAAAACATGAGTAAATTTTTCTTTTAAAAGAGTACGCAGCGGAAAATCATTTAGAATAAAATTCTACAAAACACATGACAAATACTTATCAAATTGTAAATCAAATTTAAAATCTATCATGTGTAAACAAAAGTTTTCTTCCACTAGAAATGCCTTCAATTGCCAGGTAGCTTCTTGCATCGCCAAGCAGTCATCCATCCATCTCCCTATTAACCTGAAATCAACCTAACGTGTATGCAAAAGTCAGCTACGCTGAGTGAGTTCAAGTTTTATAAATTTATATAAACAAGTGTTTTGTCAAAATAAGAATTAACAAAATACCTCAATCTCAGAGTTAACAATAAGCGCAATCCGCTAATTTGTTTTTTCCCCAAGAAAAACAAAAATCAAGTCTAGGATAGGCATACTCTGCCTAATTACCTCAAGACTTCACTTACCAAATATATAATAAGCGCATGTCGCTTTTCAACACGAAGAGCCATATGGTCTATTTAAGCAAACTAAAGCTAGAGATTAAAGCAGGCATTTCCCACATCTGTCATAGCTCAGTTTATAAAAATACACATAATATAAACTATGTAACAACCCTGACTCAAAACCAAGACCAGAGATCAGAGCAGGCATGTCCCACTTCCGTCATAGCTCAGTTCGACATATCAGGTAGCCATCAAACATAGTCTATTATATTTAATAACAGGTACAACATAAACTAAGCAACAACCATGACGCATAACCAATACCATAGATCAGAGCAGGCATATCCTACATCCATCATAGCCCAGTTTATAATGTCATGTAGTCGTGAAACACAGTTTATGTAAATATATATACATATATACTTATATATATATATATAATAATCCATATAACCTAAACAGGTAACAAGTCAAAACAATGCCCGATCTAACAAGCAAGGTTTCAAATACGTGGCCAAGACATTAAACGCATTCCGCTTATTAAATAAAAACTTAAGCCACACTTTAATCAAGACAACAGTCTATTCATGTATATATATATATATATACGTATAATAATAACACCTATAACTCAAACCATATAATAACACATTCGGCACATTAGGCGCATTACGCCAATTCATGTTTCATGCCAAAATATTATATATGAGTAAATACGGATTCATATCGTAAGCAAAAACTATGCCATAAACCAGAGTAGGCCTATCCCACTTCTAATAACACATATAACTCAACCATATAATAACACATTAGGCGCATCCCACCTACTTACGTTTCATGTGCTAAAATAATATGTATGAGTAAATATAGATTTCGTTCGTACACAAAAATATTTATAACGTCATCAAAATATTTTGTGACTACATAAAAATAATCATACTGGTTTAGCATGCACGTCAACCCAAAAATATTTAGAAAAATAATAACTAAAAAAGTGGGCGCAAGAACTCACCAGTTACGAAATTTTGAAATTAGCAAGCTAACCATCTCGAACTCTGTCCTCAAGAGAGACATGTAACCGAATGACCCGGGTTTATATTTCATTCAATTAATGAGCACATAATCCAACTTGTCAACTTTGTGGAAACTCTCTAACGCATTCCGCCATCGCCTATGGATCATCAAAGACCCATATGAACTTTACGTGAGCATACATCTCACTTTCATTCACTACCAAATTTCCATCCAAGCCCATATACATCTTTTTCTCCAAGTAACATACACACATCCACACTTCAACGTTGATTCATGCAAACATCCCCATGTCCTCCTCCAAAAATTCCATCAATACTACACCCTTCATACGTACATAGAGATCCCTTTTTATGTAGTTCATTAAAGGTCCTTGGATCTTCACAAGACAATATTAAAGATTCTGATTATTTTTTTTTTCTTTTAAATTCAGGAAGACACTTGAACAAGAGATCATGCATCTATCTACACTCTTCTTGTGTGGTGTTTACCATTTAGCATGCGCAGCACACATACACTCCTTCTTCTCCATGAACAAACCATGCTCATCCTTGTTCTATGTACACGACCGCCAACACCGTTACGACCACCCCACCGAATATCATCATCCTTGTCGCGCACCGGCCGACTACCGCCGTGTACTGCTTTCGCCACCTCTGCTACCACCATTGCGTCCAACCGCGACTCCGACCTCACCACCGAACAACACCACCCACCTCCGTAACCACCACCAACGATCACCATAATCACAATCAAACCCGTAACTCTACACTCGAGATGAAGTAAAAATGACTAACAAGGAGAACAAGCTTTTACCTTAGATCGAATGGTTGTTAATGTTGTGTCGTCTTCCTCGTTTCTCCTCTCATTCTTTCTTTCTCTCGCTTCTTCTCTGCGTCGCACACATCTAGGAAACCTAGGGTTTCCTCTAAGATGTTTTATAATACTCAATTTTACGTCTAGGTCCCTAGAGTTTCCCCATATGTTACCTTGTTCCCAAAGTTATAACTCTATTTCTATTATATACATAAAGCCACCCTCAAGTTTGATCCAACGAAGTCATCGCGTCTAAAACTACGCACCATCTCGTGGCTTGCAAGCACAATTAGTTAATTGAAAAAAATAATAATATTAGGGTATAAAAATTTGGGATGTTACAAGTCTACCCTCCTTAGAAAAGGATTCGTCCTCGAATCCTCTTGGATAAGGAACCCCAATTGTGATGTTTTAGGATAACCTGCTAAGGCAATAATAACTATCGGTAGAGATGACCAGAGTTCTACTGTTATTTCATGCCACTTACTTTTACACAAGACAAAACATTCATGTTATCATATTAGGTTACAACTCAGAACAGAAAAGTAACAATAGTCCACCAATAACGTTGATCAAGTGCGATCGGTTTGACTACGTTACAACAATGTTCTAAACGTTTCCCAACACGGTCACACTAGGGTTGTACCTTCCACGTAATGAAAATAAAAATTCAAAGAATAATATTCTTACACACCTCAAAGAATAAGGATATTAATATAATATCCAACATCAAGCATTTTATCATCAAAAGAGGGCATGCTATCATACCATATATCACAATGCCATTAACATTCTTCCTATCGATAATTGCAGTCAAGAAATCAACAAGGAATTCCTTAGCATACTTTAAACATATAGGTATTGACTTCCCATTTAACACTATAATTAAGCATTCGACGGAAAATAGTCACACCTAGCATATTGTGCATTTATGCACTAAATGATAAACTTCAAGTACTACCTCAAAACGTAAAGGCATTAACCTCTAACATATCACCTCATGCCATTAAGCATTTAAATGAAAAATATATAGAGATACTTCAAAATTAAAGGATTACCTCCTGGCGTGCAGCTACCCGTAGTGGCATTTCTAGTTTCGGTCCCGTTCTTAGTTTAAGTCGAAGCATTGAGGATGCCCAGATCTCTTAAACTATTGCTCTGATACCAACTTGTAAGACCCGCAAAACCGGTGTCAAACAGTTGGGTTAAAATTTTTAAATATGCAAAACATGAGTAAATTTTTCTTTTAAAAGAGTACGCAGCGGAAAATCATTTAGAATAAAATTCTACAAAACACATGACAAATACTTATCAAATTGTAAATCAAATTTAAAATCTATCATGTGTAAACAAAAGTTTTCTTCCACTAGAAATGCCTTCAATTGCCAGGTAGCTTCTTGCATCGCCAAGCAGTCATCCATCCATCTCCCTATTAACCTGAAATCAACCTAACGTGTATGCAAAAGTCAGCTACGCTGAGTGAGTTCAAGTTTTATAAATTTATATAAACAAGTGTTTTGTCAAAATAAGAATTAACAAAATACCTCAATCTCAGAGTTAACAATAAGCGCAATCCGCTAATTTGTTTTTTCCCCAAGAAAAACAAAAATCAAGTCTAGGATAGGCATACTCTGCCTAATTACCTCAAGACTTCACTTACCAAATATATAATAAGCGCATGTCGCTTTTCAACACGAAGAGCCATATGGTCTATTTAAGCAAACTAAAGCTAGAGATTAAAGCAGGCATTTCCCACATCTGTCATAGCTCAGTTTATAAAAATACACATAATATAAACTATGTAACAACCCTGACTCAAAACCAAGACCAGAGATCAGAGCAGGCATGTCCCACTTCCGTCATAGCTCAGTTCGACATATCATGTAGCCATCAAACATAGTCTATTATATTTAATAACAGGTACAACATAAACTAAGCAACAACCATGACGCATAACCAATACCATAGATCAGAGCAGGCATATCCTACATCCATCATAGCCCAGTTTATAATGTCATGTAGTCGTGAAACACAGTTTATGTAAATATATATACATATATACTTATATATATATAATAATCCATATAACCTAAACAGGTAACAAGTCAAAACAATGCCCGATCTAACAAGCAAGGTTTCAAATACGTGGCCAAGACATTAAACGCATTCCGCTTATTAAATAAAAACTTAAGCCACACTTTAATCAAGACAACAGTCTATTCATGTATATATATATATATACGTATAATAATAACACCTATAACTCAAACCATATAATAACACATTCGGCACATTAGGCGCATTACGCCAATTCATGTTTCATGCCAAAATATTATATATGAGTAAATACGGATTCATATCGTAAGCAAAAACTATGCCATAAACCAGAGTAGGCCTATCCCACTTCTAATAACACATATAACTCAACCATATAATAACACATTAGGCGCATCCCACCTACTTACGTTTCATGTGCTAAAATAATATGTATGAGTAAATATAGATTTCGTTCGTACACAAAAATATTTATAACGTCATCAAAATATTTTGTGACTACATAAAAATAATCATACTGGTTTAGCATGCACGTCAACCCAAAAATATTTAGAAAAATAATAACTAAAAAAGTGGGCGCAAGAACTCACCAGTTACGAAATTTTGAAATTAGCAAGCTAACCATCTCGAACTCTGTCCTCAAGAGAGACATGTAACCGAATGACCCGGGTTTATATTTCATTCAATTAATGAGCACATAATCCAACTTGTCAACTTTGTGGAAACTCTCTAACGCATTCCGCCATCGCCTATGGATCATCAAAGACCCATATGAACTTTACGTGAGCATACATCTCACTTTCATTCACTACCAAATTTCCATCCAAGCCCATATACATCTTTTTCTCCAAGTAACATACACACATCCACACTTCAACGTTGATTCATGCAAACATCCCCATGTCCTCCTCCAAAAATTCCATCAATACTACACCCTTCATACGTACATAGAGATCCCTTTTTATGTAGTTCATTAAAGGTCCTTGGATCTTCACAAGACAATATTAAAGATTCTGATTATTTTTTTTTCTTTTAAATTCAGGAAGACACTTGAACAAGAGATCATGCATCTATCTACACTCTTCTTGTGTGGTGTTTACCATTTAGCATGCGCAGCACACATACACTCCTTCTTCTCCATGAACAAACCATGCTCATCCTTGTTCTATGTACACGACCGCCAACACCGTTACGACCACCCCACCGAATATCATCATCCTTGTCGCGCACCGGCCGACTACCGCCGTGTACTGCTTTCGCCACCTCTGCTACCACCATTGCGTCCAACCGCGACTCCGACCTCACCACCGAACAACACCACCCACCTCCGTAACCACCACCAACGATCACCATAATCACAATCAAACCCGTAACTCTACACTCGAGATGAAGTAAAAATGACTAACAAGGAGAACAAGCTTTTACCTTAGATCGAATGGTTGTTAATGTTGTGTCGTCTTCCTCGTTTCTCCTCTCATTCTTTCTTTCTCTCGCTTCTTCTCTGCGTCGCACACATCTAGGAAACCTAGGGTTTCCTCTAAGATGTTTTATAATACTCAATTTTACGTCTAGGTCCCTAGAGTTTCCCCATATGTTACCTTGTTCCCAAAGTTATAACTCTATTTCTATTATATACATAAAGCCACCCTCAAGTTTGATCCAACGAAGTCATCACGTCTAAAACTACGCACCATCTCGTGGCTTGCAAGCACAATTAGTTAATTGAAAAAAATAATAATATTAGGGTATAAAAATTTGGGATGTTACAAGTCTACCCTCCTTAGAAAAGGATTCGTCCTCGAATCCTCTTGGATAAGGAACCCCAATTGTGATGTTTTAGGATAACCTGCTAAGGCAATAATAACTATCGGTAGAGATGACCAGAGTTCTACTGTTATTTCATGCCACTTACTTTTACACAAGACAAAACATTCATGTTATCATATTAGGTTACAACTCAGAACAGAAAAGTAACAATAGTCCACCAATAACGTTGATCAAGTGCGATCGGTTTGACTACGTTACAACAATGTTCTAAACGTTTCCCAACACGGTCACACTAGGGTTGTACCTTCCACGTAATGAAAATAAAAATTCAAAGAATAATATTCTTACACACCTCAAAGAATAAGGATATTAATATAATATCCAACATCAAGCATTTTATCATCAAAAGAGGGCATGCTATCATACCATATATCACAATGCCATTAACATTCTTCCTATCGATAATTGCAGTCAAGAAATCAACAAGGAATTCCTTAGCATACTTTAAACATATAGGTATTGACTTCCCATTTAACACTATAATTAAGCATTCGACGGAAAATAGTCACACCTAGCATATTGTGCATTTATGCACTAAATGATAAACTTCAAGTACTACCTCAAAACGTAAAGGCATTAACCTCTAACATATCACCTCATGCCATTAAGCATTTAAATGAAAAATATATAGAGATACTTCAAAATTAAAGGATTACCTCCTGGCGTGCAGCTACCCGTAGTGGCATTTCTAGTTTCGGTCCCGTTCTTAGTTTAAGTCGAAGCATTGAGGATGCCCAGATCTCTTAAACTATTGCTCTGATACCAACTTGTAAGACCCGCAAAACCGATGTCAAACAGTTGGGTTAAAATTTTTAAATATGCAAAACATGAGTAAATTTTTCTTTTAAAAGAGTACGCAGCGGAAAATCATTTAGAATAAAATTCTACAAAACACATGACAAATACTTATCAAATTGTAAATCAAATTTAAAATCTATCATGTGTAAACAAAAGTTTTCTTCCACTAGAAATGCCTTCAATTGCCAGGTAGCTTCTTGCATCGCCAAGCAGTCATCCATCCATCTCTCTATTAACCTGAAATCAACCTAACGTGTATGCAAAAGTCAGCTACGCTGAGTGAGTTCAAGTTTTATAAATTTATATAAACAAGTGTTTTGTCAAAATAAGAATTAACAAAATACCTCAATCTCAGAGTTAACAATAAGCGCAATCCGCTAATTTGTTTTTTCCCCAAGAAAAACAAAAATCAAGTCTAGGATAGGCATACTCTGCCTAATTACCTCAAGACTTCACTTACCAAATATATAATAAGCGCATGTCGCTTTTCAACATGAAGAGCCATATGGTCTATTTAAGCAAACTAAAGCTAGAGATTAAAGCAGGCATTTCCCACATCTGTCATAGCTCAGTTTATAAAAATACACATAATATAAACTATGTAACAACCCTGACTCAAAACCAAGACCAGAGATCAGAGCAGGCATGTCCCACTTCCGTCATAGCTCAGTTCGACATATCAGGTAGCCATCAAACATAGTCTATTATATTTAATAACAGGTACAACATAAACTAAGCAACAACCATGACGCATAACCAATACCATAGATCAGAGCAGGCATATCCTACATCCATCATAGCCCAGTTTATAATGTCATGTAGTCGTGAAACACAGTTTATGTAAATATATATACATATATACTTATATATATATAATAATCCATATAACCTAAACAGGTAACAAGTCAAAACAATGCCCGATCTAACAAGCAAGGTTTCAAATACGTGGCCAAGACATTAAACGCATTCCGCTTATTAAATAAAAACTTAAGCCACACTTTAATCAAGACAACAGTCTATTCATGTATATATATATATATATATATACGTATAATAATAACACCTATAACTCAAACCATATAGTAACACATTCGGCACATTAGGCGCATTACGCCAATTCATGTTTCATGCCAAAATATTATATATGAGTAAATACGGATTCATATCGTAAGCAAAAACTATGCCATAAACCAGAGTAGGCCTATCCCACTTCTAATAACACATATAACTCAACCATATAATAACACATTAGGCGCATCCCACCTACTTACGTTTCATGTGCTAAAATAATATGTATGAGTAAATATAGATTTCGTTCGTACACAAAAATATTTATAACGTCATCAAAATATTTTGTGACTACATAAAAATAATCATACTGGTTTAGCATGCACGTCAACCCAAAAATATTTAGAAAAATAATAACTAAAAAAGTGGGCGCAAGAACTCACCAGTTACGAAATTTTGAAATTAGCAAGCTAACCATCTCGAACTCTGTCCTCAAGAGAGACATGTAACCGAATGACCCGGGTCTATATTTCATTCAATTAATGAGCACATAATCCAACTTGTCAACTTTGTGGAAACTCTCTAACGCATTCCGCCATCGCCTATGGATCATCAAAGACCCATATGAACTCTACGTGAGCATACATCTCACTTTCATTCACTACCAAATTTCCATCCAAGCCCATATACATCTTTTTCTCCAAGTAACATACACACATCCACACTTCAACGTTGATTCATGCAAACATCCCCATGTCCTCCTCCAAAAATTCCATCAATACTACACCCTTCATACGTACATAGAGATCCCTTTTTATGTAGTTCATTAAAGGTCCTTGGATCTTCACAAGACAATATTAAAGATTCTGATTATTTTTTTTTTCTTTTAAATTCAGGAAGACACTTGAACAAGAGATCATGCATCTATCTACACTCTTCTTGTGTGGTGTTTACCATTTAGCATGCGCAGCACACATACACTCCTTCTTCTCCATGAACAAACCATGCTCATCCTTGTTCTATGTACACGACCGCCAACACCGTTACGACCACCCCACCGAATATCATCATCCTTGTCGCGCACCGGCCGACAACCGCCGTGTACTGCTTTCGCCACCTCTGCTACCACCATTGCGTCCAACCGCGACTCCGACCTCACCACCGAACAACACCACCCACCTCCGTAACCACCACCAACGATCACCATAATCACAATCAAACCCGTAACTCTACACTCGAGATGAAGTAAAAATGACTAACAAGGAGAACAAGCTTTTACCTTAGATCGAATGGTTGTTAATGTTGTGTCGTCTTCCTCGTTTCTCCTCTCATTCTTTCTTTCTCTCGCTTCTTCTCTGCGTCGCACACATCTAGGAAACCTAGGGTTTCCTCTAAGATGTTTTATAATACTCAATTTTACGTCTAGGTCCCTAGAGTTTCCCCATATGTTACCTTGTTCCCAAAGTTATAACTCTATTTCTATTATATACATAAAGCCACCCTCAAGTTTGATCCAACGAAGTCATCGCGTCTAAAACTACGCACCATCTCGTGGCTTGCAAGCACAATTAGTTAATTGAAAAAAATAATAATATTAGGGTATAAAAATTTGGGATGTTACAATATTGTTATTATATCATCATACTGAGACTCAAAGACCATTGTTTTGTATGAAAATCCATACGCTATGAGGTTAAGTAGAACCACGGGAGTTAAAGATTAATTCATGTGTTAATACACATTAACACATGTGTTAATATAAAAAAACACGCTTTATTGTATACATTTACATAAATTATATCTAGAAGCTTAATGTGGATATTAGTTTATGAAATTTAGTGATTCTGATAGGTTACTATTTATCTTCAAAAACCTTCCGTATATGGGTTAACCAGAATCATGAGAGTTCATTATTAACACATGTGTTAATCCAAATTAACACACATGTTAATCTTACAAAAACACGTCTTAGTGTATACATTCACATGAATGGATTGGAAGGTTATTGCAGATATTTGTTAATGATTTTATAATGTTCTATGAGACTTAGATGCCACAATTGAGTTTAAATATGCTTATGCAGAGAGGTTAAATAGAATCACGACACTTCAAGGTTAACACATGCGTTAATCCTCATTAACAAGAATTAGAAGTAGAAGGTCAACGTAGATTGTTATTATATCATGCTTATTGAGACTCAAAGGCCGTTGTTTTGTATATATATCCTTACACTAAGAGGTTAACTAGAATCACAGAAGTTTATGATTAACACAAGTGTTAATACTCATTAACACGTGTGTTAACCTAAATAAAAACACACTTTATTTTATACATTTACATGAGTTATATCTAGAACTTAATTTTGATATTAATTTATCATATTTAGTAATTCTGATAGACTACTGTTTAACTTCAATATCCTTTTGTGTATAGGTTAAACAAAATACCAAGAGTTTATGATTAGCACATGTGTTAATCCAAATTACCACACGTATTAATCTAACAAAAAAAACACGTCTTAATGTGTACATTCACATGAATGGATTGGAAGGTTATTGCAGATATTAATTAATGATTTTATAATGTTCCGTGAAACTTAGATGCCACAATTGAGTTTAAATATCCTTATGCTGAGAGGTTGAATATAATCACGAGACTTCAAGGTTAACACATGTGTTAATCATCATTAACATGAATTGGAAGTAGAAGGTCAACGTAAATTGTTATTATATCATGCTTACTGAGACTCAAAGGCCGTTGTTTTGTATATAAATCCTTACACTAAGAGGTTAACTAGAATCACGGAAGTTTATGATTAACACAAGTGTTAATACACATTAACACATGTGTTAACCTAAATAAAAACACACTTTATTTTATACATTTACATGAATTATATCTAGATGTTAATATGTATATTAATTTATCATATTTAGTGATTCTGATAGACACTATTTAACTTCAATATCCTTCCGTATAGAGGTTAAACAAAATGCTGAGAGTTTATGATTAGCACATGTGTAAATCCAAATTACCACACGTATTAATCTACCAAAAAAACACGTCTTAATCTATAATTCACATGAAATGGTTTAGAAGGTTAATGTAGATATTAATTAATGATTTATAATGTTCCGTGAGACTTAGATGCCACAATTGAGTTTAAATATCCTCATGCTGAGAGGTTAAATATAATCACGACACATCAAGGTTAACACATGTGTTAATCATCATTAACATGAACTGGAAGTAGAAGGTCAACGTAGATTGTTTTTATATCATGCTTACTGAGACTCAAAGGCCGTTGTTTTGTATATAAATCCTTAAACTAAGAGGTTAACTAGAATCACGGAAGTTTATGATTAACACAAGTCTTAATACACATTAACACACGTGTTAACCTAAATAAAAACCCACTTTATTTTATACATTTACATGAATTATATGTAGATGTTAATATGGATATTAATTTATCATATTTAGTAATTCTGATAGACTACTGTTTAACTTCAATATCCTTCTGTATAGAGGTTAAACAAAATACTGAGAGTTTATGATTAGCACATGTGTTAATCAAAATTACCACACGTATTAATCTAACAAAAAAACACGTCTTAATGTATACATTCACATGAATGGATTGGAAGGTTATTGCAGATATTAATTAATGATTTTATAATGTTCCGTGAGACTTAGATGCAACAATTGAGTTTAAATTTCCTCATGCTGAGAGGTTAAATATAATCATGACACATCAAGGTTAACACATGTGTTAATCCTCATTAACATGAATTGGAAGTAAAAGGTCAACGTAGATTGTTATTATATCATGCTTACTGAGACTCAAAGGCCGTTGTTTTGTATATAAATCCTTACACTAAGAGGTTAACTAGAATCACGGAAGTTTATGATTAACACAAGTGTTAATACACATTAACACACGTGTTAACCTAAATAAAAACCCACTTTATTTTATACATTTACATGAATTATATCTAGATGTTAATATGGATATTAATTTATCATATTTAGTGATTCTGATAGACACTGTTTAACTTCAATATCCTTCCGTATAGAGGTTAAACAAAATGGTGAGAGTTTATGATTAGCACATGTGTTAATCCAAATTACCACACGTATTAATCTACGGAAAAAAAACACGTCTTAATCTATAATTCACATGAAATGGTTTAGAAGGTTAATGTAGATATTAATTAATGATTTTACATTGTTCCGTGGGACTAAGATGCCACAATTTAGTTTGAATATCATCATGCTAAGAGGTTAACTAGGATCACGACACTTCAAGGTTAACACATGTGTTAATTCTCATTAAAATGAATCGGAAGTAGAAGGTCAACGTATATTGTTATTATATCATGCATACTGAGACTCAAAGACCATTGTTTTGTATGAAAATCCATACGCTATGAGGTTAAGTAGATTCACGGGAGTTAAAGATTAATTCATGTGTTAATACACATTAACACATGTGTTAATATAAAAAACACGCTTTATTGTATACATTTACATAAATTATATCTAGAAGCTTAATGTGGATATTAGTTTATGAAATTTAGTGATTCTGATAGGTTACTATTTATCTTCAAAAACCTTCCGTATATGGGTTAACCAGAATCATGAGAGTTAATTATTAACACATGTGTTAATCCAAATTAACACACATGTTAATCTTACAAAAACACGTCTTAGTGTATACATTCACATGAATGGATTGGAAGGTTATTGAAGATATTTATTAATGATTTTATAATGTTCTGTGAGACTTAGATGCCACAATTGAGTTTAAATATGCTTATGCAGAGAGGTTAAATAGAATCATGACACTTCTAGGTTAACATATGTGTTAATCCTCATTAACATGAATTGGAAGTAGAAGGTCAACGTAGATGGTTATTATATCATGCTTATTGAGACTCAAAGGCCATTGTTTTGTATATATATCCTTACACTAAGAGGTTAACTAGAATCACGGAAGTTTATGATTAACACAAGTGTTAATACACATTAACACATGTGTTAACCTAAATAAAAATACACTTTATTTTATACATTTACATGAATTATATCTAGAACTTAATATAGATATTAATTTATCATATTTAGTAATTCTGATAGACTACTGTTTAACTTCAATATCCTTCTGTATAGAGGTTAAACAAAATACTGAGAGTTTATGATTAGCACATGTGTTAATCCAAATTACCACACGTATTAATTTAACAAAAAAAAACACGTCTTAATGTATACATTCACATGAATGGATTGGAAGGTTATTGCAGATATTAATTAATGATTTTATAAGGTTCCGTGAGACTTAGATGCCACAATTGAGTTTATATATCCTCATGCTGAGAGGTTAAATATAATCACGACACATCAAGGTTAACACATGTCTTAATCCTCATTAACATGAATTGGAAGTAGAAGGTCAACGTAGATTGTTATTATATCATGCTTACTGAGACTCAAAGGCCGTTGTTTTGTATATAAATCCTTACACTAAGAGGTTAACTAGAATCACGGAAGTTTATGATTAACACAAGTGTTAATACACATTAACACATGTGTTAACCTAAATAAAAACACACTTTATTTTATACATTTACATGAATTATATCTAGAAGTTAATATGGATATTAATTTATCATATTTAGTGATTCTGATAGACTACTGTTTAACATCAATATCCTTCCGTATAGAGGTTAAACAAAATACTGAGAGTTTATGATTAGCACATGTGTTAATCCAAATAACCACACGTATTAATCTAAAAAAACACGTCTTAATGTATAATTCACATGAAATGGTTTAGAAGGTTAATGTAGATATTAATTAATGATATTACAATGTTTCGTGGGACTAAGATGCCACAACTTAGTTTGAATATCATCAGGCTGAGAAGTTAACAAGAATCACGACACTTCAAGGTTAACACATGTGTTAATTCTCATTAACATGAATTGGAAGTATAGGGTCAATGTATATTGTTATTATATCATGCATACTGAGACTCAAATACCATTGTTTTGTATGAAAATCCATACGCTATGATGTTAAGTAGAACCACGGGAGTTAAAGATTAACTCATATGTTAATACACATTAACACATGTGTTAATATAAAATAACACGCTTTATTGTATACATTTACATAAAATATATCTAGAAGCTTAATGTGGATATTAGTTTATGAAATTTAGTGATTCTGATAAGTTACTATTTATCTTCAAAAACCTTCCGTATATGGGTTAACCAGAATCATTAGAGTTCATTATTAACACACGTGTTAATCCAAATTAACACACATGTTAATCTTACAAAAACAAGTCTTAATGTATACATTCACATGAATGGATTTGAAGGTTATTGCTGATATTTGTTAATGATTTTATAATGTTCTGTGAGACTTAGATGCCACAATTGAGTTTAAATATGCTTATGCAGAGAGGTTAAATAGAATCACGACACTTCAAGGTTAACACATGTGTTAATCCTCATTAACATGAATTGGAAGTATAAGGTCAACGTATATTGTTATTATATCATGCATACTGAGACTCAAAGACTATAGTTTTTATGAAAATCCTTACGATATGAAGTTATGTAGAACCACAGGAGTTAAAGATTAACACATGTGTTAATACACATTAACACGTGTGTTAATATAAATAAAAATACGCTTTATTGTATACATTTACATAAATTGTATCTAGAAGCTTAATGTGGATATTAGTTTATGAAATTTAGTGATTCTGATAGGTTACTATTTATCTTCATAAACCTTCCGTATATGGGTTAACCAGAATCATGAGAGTTCATTTTTAAAACATTTGTTAATCCAAATTAACACACATGTTAATCTTACAAAAACAAGTCTTAATGTATACATTCAAATGAATGCATTGGAAAGTTATTGCAGATATTTGTTAATGATTTCATAATGTTCTGTGAGACTTAGATGCCACAATTGAGTTTAAATATGCTTATACAGAGAGGTTAAGTAGAATCACGACACTTCAAGGTTAACACATGTGTTAATCCTCATTAACATGAATTGGAAGTAGAAGGTCAACGTATATTGTTATTATATCATGCATACTGAGACTCAAAGACTATTGTTTTTATGAAAATCCTTACGATATGAGGTTAAGTAGAACCACAGGAGTTAAAGATTAACGCATGTGTTAATACACATTAACACATGTGTTAATATAAATAAAAACACGCTTTATTGTATACATTTACATAAATTGTATCTTGAACCTTAATGTGGATATTAGTTTGTGAAATTTAGTGATTCTGATAGATTACTTTTATCTTCAAAATCCTTCCCTATATGGGTTAACCAGAAACATGAGAGTAAATTCTTAACACATGTGTTAATCCAAATTAACACACATGTTAATCTTACAAAACATGTCTTAATGTATACATTCACATGAATGGATTGGAAGGTTATTGCTGATATTTGTTAATGATTTTATAATGTTCTGTGAGACTTAGATGCCACAATTGAGTTTAAATATGCTTATGCAGAGAGGTTAAATAGAATCACGACACTTCAAGGTTAACACATGTGTTAATCCTCATTGACATGAATTGGAAGTAGAAGGTCAACGTATATTGTTATTATATCATGCATACTGAGACTCAAAGACTATTGTTTTTATGAAAATCCTTACGATATGAGGTTAAGTAGTACCACAGGAGTTAAAGATTAACGCATGTGTTAATACACATTAACACATGTGTTAATATAAATAAAAACACGCTTTATTGTATACATTTACATAAATTGTATCTTGAACCTTAATGTGGATATTAGTTTGTGAAATTTAGTGATTCTGATAGATTACTTTTATCTTCAAAATCCTTCCCTATATGGGTTAACCAGAAACATGAGAGTAAATTCTTAACACATGTGTTAATCCAAATTAACACACATGTTAATCTTACAAAACACGTCTTAATGTATACATTCACATGAATGGATTGGAAGGTTATTGCAGATATTTGTTAATGATTTTATAATGTTCTATGAGACTTAGATGCCACAATTGAGTTTAAATATGCTTATGCAGAGAGGTTAAATAGAATCACGACACTTCAAGGTTAACACATGCGTTAATCCTCATTAACAAGAATTAGAAGTAGAAGGTCAACGTAGATTGTTATTATATCATGCATACTGAGACTCAAAGACTATTGTTTTTATGAAAATCCTTACGATATGAGGTTAAGTAGAACCACAGGAGTTAAAGATTAACGCATGTGTTAATACACATTAACACATGTGTTAATATAAATAAAAACACGCTTTATTGTATACATTTTCATAAATTGTATCTTGAACCTTCATGTGGATATTTGTTTATGAAATTTAGTGATTCTGATAGATTACTTTTATCTTCAAAATCCATCCGTATATGGGTTAACCAGAATCATGAGAGTTCATTATTAACACATGTGTTAATCCAAATTAACACACATGTTAATCTTACAAAAACACGTCTTAATGTATACATTGACATGAATGGATTGGAAGGTTATTGCAGATATTTGTTAATGATTTTATAATGTTCTGTGAGACTTAGATGCCACAATTGAGTTTAAATATGCTTATGCAGAGAGGTTAAATAGAATCACGACACTTCAAGGTTAACACATGTGTTAATCCTCATTAACATGAATTGGAAGTAGAAGGTCAACGTATATTGTTATTATATCATGCATACTGAGACTCAAAGACTATTGTTTTTATGAAAATCCTTACGATATGAGGTTAAGTAGAACCACAGGAGTTAAAGATTAACGCATGTGTTAATACACATTAACACATGTGTTAATATAAATAAAAACACGCTTTATTGTATACATTTTCATAAATTGTATCTTGAACCTTCATGTGGATATTTGTTTATGAAATTTAGTGATTCTGATAGATTACTTTTATCTTCAAAATCCATCCGTATATGGGTTAACCAGAATCATGAGAGTTCATTATTAACACATGTGTTAATCCAAATTAACACACATGTTAATCTTACAAAAACACGTCTTAATGTATACATTCACATGAATGGATTGGAAGGTTATTGCAGATATTTGTTAATGATTTTATAATGTTCTGTGAGACTTAGATGCTACAATTGAGTTTAAATACGCTTATGCAGAGAGGTTAAATAGAATCACGACACTTCAAGGTTAACACATGTGTTAATCCTCATTAACATGAATTGGAAGTAGAAGGTCAACGCATATTGTTATTATATCATGCATACTGAGACTCAAAGACTATTGTTTTGTATGAAAATCCTTACGATATGAGGTTAAGTAGAACCACCGGAGTTAAAGATTAATGCATGTGTTAATACACATTAACACATGTGTTAATATAAATAAAAACACGCTTTATTGTATACATTTACATAAATTGTATCTAGAAGCTTAATGTGGATATTAGTTTATGAAATTTAGTGATTCTGATAGATTACTTTTTATCTTCAAAATCCTTCCGTATATGGGTTAACCAGAATCATGAGAGTTCATGATTAACACATGTTTTAATCCAAATTAACACACGTGTTAATCTTACAAAACACGTCTTAATGTATACACTCACATGAAATGTATTGGAAGGTTATTGCCGATATTAATTGATGATTTTATAATGTTCCGTGAGATTTAGATGCCACAATTGAGTTGGAATATCCTTATGCCGAGAGGTTAAACAGAATCAAGACACTTCATGATTAACACATGTGTAAATCCTCATTAACATGAATCGGAAGTAGAAAGTCAATGTAGATTGTTATTATATCATGCTTCCTAAGACTCAAAGGCCGTTGTTTTGTGTATATATCCTTACACTAAGAGGTTAACTAGAATCATGGAAGTTTATGATTAACACAAGTGTTAATACACATTAACACATGTGTTAACCTAAGTAAAAACACACTTTATTTTATACATTTACATGAATTATATCTAGAACTTAGTGTGGATATTAATTTATCATACTTAGTAATTCTTATAGACTACTGTTTAACTTCAATATCCTTCTGTATAGAGGTTAAACAAAATACTGAGAGTTTATGATTAGCACATGTGTTACTCCAAGTTACCACACGTATTAATATAACAAAAAAAACATTTCTTAATGTATACATTCACATGAATGGATTGGAAGGTTATTGCAGATATTAATTAATGATTTTATAATGTTCCAGGAGACTTAGATGCCCCAATTAAGTTTAAATATCCTTATGCTGAGAGGTTAAATAGAATCATAACACTTCAAGGTTAACACATGTGTTAATCCTCATTAACATGAATTGGAAGTAGAAGGTCAATGTATATTGTTATTATATCATGCATACTGAGACTCAAAGACTATAGTTTTTATGAAAATCCTTACGATATGAGGTAATGTAGAACCACAGGAGTTAAAGATTAACACATGTGTTAATTCACATTAACACATGTGTTAATATAAATAAAAACACGCTTTATTGTATACATTTACATAAATTGTATCTAGAAGCTTAATGTGGATATTAGTTTATGAAATTTAGTGATTCTGATAGGTTACTATTTATCTTGAAAAACCTTCCGTATATGGGTTAACCAAAATCATGAGAGTTCATTATTAACACATGTGTTAATCCAAATTAACACACATGTTAATCTTTCAAAAACACGTCTTAATGTATATATTCACATGAATGGATTGGAAGGTTATTGCAGATATTTGTTAATGATTTCATAATGTTCTATGAGACTTAGATGCCACAATTGAGTTTAAATATGCTTATGCAGAGAGGTTAAATAGAATCACGACACTTCAAGTTTAACACATGTGTTAATCCTCATTAACATGAATTGGAAGTAGAAGGTCAACGTATATTGTTATTAAATCATGCATACTGAGACTCAAAGACTATTGTTTTAATGAAAATCCTTATGATATGAGGTTAAGTAGAACCACAGGAGTTAAAGATTAACGCATGTGTTAATACACATTAACACATGTGTTAATATAAATAAAAACACGCTTTATTGTATACATTTACATAAATTGTATCTTGAACCTTAATGTGGATATTAGTTTATGAAATTTAGTGATTCTGATAGATTACTTTTATCTTCAAAATCCTTCCCTATATGGGTTAACCAGAATCATGAGAGTTCATTATTAACACATGTGTTAATCCAAATTAACACACATGTTAATCTTACAAAAACACGTCTTAATGTATACATTCACATGAATGGATTGGAAGGTTATTGCAGATATAAAAGTCGTTTTTGATCGCAAAATACATTCCAAAAACCCTTCAGCTCGATTATTACCACCAAAACTCCGATTTTCAAAGCTTTTAATCAATTATGTCAAGGTGTTGAAGTGTTCTAAGAGATTGTTGAAGTTGCTTGATCATTTTCTTTGAATCTTAACTTGTGTTCTTGAGGTATAACTTGTTATTTTGATTATGTTTATGAGTATGATTATGTTCTAATCTGATTAATAAACTTATTACCATGTTTAAAATGAATCTATACATAATATACTTGTCTAAATAATGTTGTTATGATCATAAAGTACTAGGAAGCATGATTAGGATTGTTATGATAGTTAGCTTGAAAGATCTTGTTATAAACTTTAAGTTTGATTATGGATAATTATCTTTTTCACAACGATCTGATCATATGTTATTTATATTTAATCACCATGTTGAGATTTGATGGATTGGAGTTGCTAGAAGTATTGTTGATTAAGTATTATTGAAAATTAAAAGCTTGACAGATTTGAAATCCGTTTTTGTTTAGATAATAACTTACTGATTTGAAATCTAAAAGTTATAGGTTTTGATGGTATGATATGCTACTTGGTCTAAGCTTTTCAGAAAGTCCTAATTTGTTAAATTTGGATAAGTTTAGCTATTTATTTGAGGTCATACAAACTTGGATGTCAAAGCTGATTTCGGACAGGAAATTTTAGTCAACTTTAAAAGGACATAACTCGAGTTTTATAAGTCCTCTGGTTATGAAATTTGGTGAGCAACTAAATACAGGAATGTAAAAGTTTCACCAATTGGATTCAGGTCAATTGGAGCAACATGTAATTTTTAATGATTTTTCTCTTAAACTGTCGCAAACAGCTCAACTTTTACACCTTGCCGTGTTCATGAATTTTTATAAGTTTTTTCAGAAGGTTTGGAACCCGAAATAAAAATAGTGGCGTGATGTATAAACATATAGTATTGTTCTGTAAAAATTTGAGAGTCTAATATGTCAGTTTGGTATTTTATAAAAATTCGTTTTGATGACACAAAATCTGTCCAGAAAACTCAGATTTAAGAACTAGTAGTATTTATGTGTTTAAGTGTTCTTAACTTGTATATTATGCATGTATGAGTATATGTGTGTTTATATGAATCATATGTGATATGTATTATGATATATATATATATATATTAAATAATCACCAACGGGTCGTAGGGTTAAATGGCCATATGTGGTTACACTCGAGTCACACAACACACTAAGAACATGTGAAGTTTAGAACAAATGGATTTTTGGTCAAACTTGCATAAATATATACTTAAAAGGTTCAACTCTGAAATAGGGAGTCGTTAGACGAATCGCCTACAATAAATCTTGAAGTTGGAAATTTATAAATCAACGCAACCTAAGGTGAGTTCACTACTCTTTTGCAAAAGTATACATCCCGGATTTTGGGATAACTATATTACAGGTGGAAACTTGAAACGATTTAGATTCCAGGATTGGGATCTAGTACAAAGGATATTTTGATTTAAAAGTACATGCTTATGGCTTATTCGAACAACTCTATCAAAGGAAGTCCTTCATTAAGATACCGAATCTAATTGCCGGACCTTGGCAAACGGGGTAACTAGTTGGTAGCGCTATCTAGGTTGACAACCTCACAACGACTGGATAGTCGGATGTGAACTATTTATCTTCTTTGGGCTTATCATTGTTGATAGACAATGATGGAAGGCAAAACCACATACCACTGCGGATGCAGGGCTGTTAGAAAAAGTAACTTCGGTACATGACTGTTGAATGAGTTATAAAAACGGGCTAGCTACCTACGACATGACTTTTAATAAAAATAAATACCCCTAAACTAAACTATTTCGTGGATACGAAAACTTGTGAACTCGCCAACTTTATGTTGATACACTTGAACAAAAACTTTTGCAGGTTGCTAGGTAAATCAAGAGTTAGGACACTGGAGTCCCACAATGTCTCATAATGTCATGCATGATTATCAAATATTGTTTACAATATTTAGACTATTTACTTATGGTAAAATTTGAATTGTAAACTTTAAATTGCTTCCGCTGTATTTTATCAACTCTTTAATTTGTATTCAATGTTTGAAAGTTATTTTAAATCATATAGTTGTCGTTTGTTGTGACCGTTGACTTGGATCCTGGTTTGTCATACACCTCGTGGTAAAACTCCACAGTGGAAATTTGAGGGTGTGACAGACTGGTATCAGAGCCAATGGTTATAGTGAACTAGGACTGCATTTAGGGTCTAGTCTATAACCGAGTCTCACACACTAGATGGTCACACAGTTATGAGACATACTAGAAGAAAAACTAACAAGAATTTACAGGGTTGTCAACATCATTATCCTATATTTTATCGATTGTTCTATCTATCCTTATTCTATATTCCTTCTTCTTCAAGATATGAAGATGTAGACACCAAGTAGCGGATCTAAGTTGACAGTTGTGACACCCGGCAACTTCTGGTAACTAACTTTTGAAAACTTAGTAAGTCTACCTTAGCGAGTCGCGCATACGTTACACAAAACAAGGTCGGTCGAGTCGAGTCGCACATCATTAGGGTTTTAACATACGCGAGTCTCGAGTCCCGGGAATTGGTGAACGAGTGTGAACGTGTTTACTTTCATGTATTATGTGTTTATAATCATTATGTGACTTGTCGGTATGTGAAAATGTGTTAAAATATGTTAAAACAGAGTTTAACGCGCCAAATACACCACAACAGACCCTGTAGGCGATTAGCTTGATCCTATAGGCGATTAGCATGTTCCTTTAGGCGATTAGCATGTTCCTTTAGGCGAGTAGCATGATCCTATAGGCGATTATGGGGCTAATCGCCTATAGTGAAGGCGATTAGCAGCCCTAATCGCCTGATAAAGCTGCATAATCGCCTATAACGTGCCTGACGACTAGAAACGCCTATAAATACCACCCTTGACCTCCAAAACATCATTTACACAACCCTAGCCGTCCCATAACATATCTCAACCCACAAACACCCTCTGGAACCCATTTTTACATCCAAACAACCATTTCCAAGCTTATTCCATCATCTACTCTTAAATACAAGGTGTGTTCTTCAAACCCAAATGTCCAGACCTGACTTATAAATGTTTTTGTCTTTGAAAATCCATTTAAAACCGTTTTTAAACAAACCCACACCTTTACATGTGTTATATGTGTTATATGTGATTAGAGATAGAATTTTTAGGATTGAATCATGGTTGTTTTTGTGTTATTGTGATGTTTATGGCTGTTACAAGTTAGTATGATGATGTCCTAGGAGTTTGAATGGTTTTGGTTGTGTATTGTCGATACTTGATGTTTTGACCCATTTGAAGGATTTTGGATGATTAAGGATGATATGAGATGTGTTGTTGATTGTTTGATGTTAGGTTTTGCTCTAGGATGATGCTAGAACAGTAGGATGCTTTTGGACAACGTGGTTATGTGATTAAATCTGGATATTTGCTATTTAGGGCAAGTTCTTGCATGTTGATGTGATGTTTTCATGTTAAGTTGCTATTTTGGGAAAACGCTCGCATTCGGGACTGTTAGAATGATGAAAACTTAGGGGTTTTGCTTGAAATATGTTTGTTAATATGTTAGGATGATTATTGGGTGTTTTTACATGCTTCGGATCTGATTTGGAGGGTTAAACGCGCGAAAAACCATATCTGCTGCACTATAGGCGATTAGGAATCCTAATCGTCTATGCTATAGGCGATTAGGGGCCTAATCGCCTGAATTGAAGCCCTACTCGTGTGACTTATAGGCGATTATGATCACAATTGCCTTCATTTCATGCAATTGTGATCCTAATTGCCTTCATGACATGCAATTGTGACCCTATGTCACACCCTCAAATAACCACCTGCGGAGTTCTACCGCGAGGCGTGTGACACACCAAGATCCAAGTCAACGGTCACAATAAACGACGTCTAAATGTAAAAACATACGTAATAAAAACCATGCATAAGATTTAAAATTCAACATTTAGTAGTGCGGAAGCATTAAAAGTTTACAAAAGTCATGCCGAGAATAAAACATAAGTTCCAAAGTTTAACATTTCCAAAACATGCCATGAGACCCTAGACGCAAGACGACCCAGTGCGACTCCGTGCGCCTATCTGACAGCTGCTACCTTAGCGACCTGAGAAAACATGCTAAAAGAGTCAACATATAATGCTGGTGAGTTCACAGGTTTTATTTAAACGTTTAGAGTAATCCTTCGAAAACCGTTACCATCACAATTACTACTATGCTTGTAAGAACGCTAGCTAGGCGCAGAATAAGATACTCATACGGGTGAAACCATTGTTGACTAAGCCGTGTAATGACCCTTAGTTTCCTATGGGCTACCGTCATCACCGGTAGACCTTGTTTTATTAGAGACAATATGCACCCGCCCGGTCCTACCGTCGAGTGTGGTTTGTCAGTTCCCAATAGCGCTATCCATAAGTAAGCCTTCATTTCATGCAATTGTGATCCTAATTGCCTTCATGTCATGCAATTGTGACCCTAATCACTAGTTAAGCCCTGAATTGCATACCACATGACCATCATCGCCTAATATGCATGTGATTAGCCCTAATCACCTATCATAAGGGGCGATTAGCCCTTGTAATTGCCTGTTGACCATCCCTAATCACGTGTTGACTTTCCTAATTGCATGCTAAGTTCCTAATCGCGTGTAATGCTGTTATAAGTGTATTTTAACATCCCGAAACCCGATTCGACACCTAGGAACATGATAGGAACCCCGTGACATGCTTAGTAACATAGTAACACGTGTTCGGACTTGTTCGTACGTTATTTGACCTATGTGTTAGAATCGTTGAACTTTAACGCATGTTAAGTGCTGAGTTGCATGTTTTGTGTATGTTGGTGTATGAGATGAACACGTGGAATGTCGGGTCACCAATGGGATGTCGAGTCTTGTCTTACGTAGTCTGGTTGTCGGTCAAACACGTTTTTCAAACACATCATGGTCATGGACTGGACTTAGGGACTAATGAACCCTGCGGGTTATTAGTCTAACTTAACACATATCTTATGATAGGTCGCCACTAGTTGGGACTATCATATCTTACAGACGGTTTACTCATATCACACATACGGTTTACTCTTAAACGGAATACGAAACCTAAGGTGAGTTCACGGCCCCACTTTTATCTGTTTTGGTTTTCGGGGGAGAAACATGCTTAAAACTCTTTTATGACTTATGGATTATTTTAACTCTTTTGTAACTCATTACTCTTTATCACGTTATACTATGGCTTACTTATCGTACTATACGGTTCATCAAAAAGTCCCTTAGAAACCACTAACATGGGTATATGGCGGGGAAATATGGATAACGCTATTGGGAACTGACAAACCCCACTCGACGGTAGGACCGGGCGGGTGCATATTGTCTCTAACAAAACAAGGTCTACTGGTGATGACGGTAGCCCCTAGGAAACTAAGGGTCACTACACGGCTTAGTCAGCAATGGTTTCACCCGTATGAGTATCTTATTCTGCGCCTAGCTAGCGTTCTTACAAGCATAGTAGTAATTGTGATGGTAACGGTTTTCGAAGGATTACTCTAAACGTTTAAATAAAACCTATGAACTCACCAGCATTATATGTTGACTCTTTTAGCATGTTTTCTCAGGTTGCTAAGGTAGCAGCTGTCTGATAGGCGCACGGAGTCGCACTGGGGTCGTCTTGCGTCTAGGGTCTCATGGCATGTTTTGGAAATGTTAAACTTTGGAACCCATGTTTTATTTCTCCATGACTTTTGTAAACTTTTAATGCTTCCGCACTGTTGAATGTTGAATTTTTAATCTTATGCATGGTTTTGATTACGTATGTTTTACATTTAGACGTCGTTTATTGTGACCGTTGACTTGGATCCTGGTATGTCACACGCCCCGCGGTAGAACTCCGCAGGTGGATATTTGAGGGTGTGACAACAGTGGTAAACATTGGAGTAACTTTTCGGCTTGAACCGGAGATAGACTTAAGATTAGAGCACTTCATTTTTACACTCCAATGGACACACACTTACTGCACACTATCTTTACTCACACTCTTGCGGATTATATTCCAAGATAACAACTCTGTTGGTATCTATTATTTTACTATGATTATAAATTCAAATTTGAAGCACACTTGGAGGACCATGTATGGCAACTTATCATTTCGGGTGCACACGAAATCATAAGTTGGGATATATGAGAGTCTTGGTGAATTTTGTGTTTGAACAAATAGTCATGAGTAAGCTTGATTCCTGTCTCATTCATACTATCCCTTAGTGTTTGGTCAGCATACATTATTAAGTATTAGTTACTTAATATTTCATCAAGAATTCGTTAGGATCGCTATTTTAGCAAAACCTAACTATCATCAGAGTCTGATGTATATTCGAAATCATAGAGAAGTATGATTTCAATTGTGTACAATATTCACTTTCCTATTCTTAAGCTCAGATGATTGGAGAATACACTTTCGCTTAAAGGATTGAATGTCAACGTAATCAATCAAAATTCGTATGAATTACAAATTTGTCCTTATTGGAATATTATTGTTCAAAACTTTTATATTACGGTTCTGGACTCCAATCTTCACGCAATAACATATGGTGACTGATCTCAAGATTTGTGGTGTTGTGAATGCCAGGAAAATGTCAGGACAACATGTATATGTCAGCTTATCCATGGAGGAATTGCACACTCTAATTCATGCCAAAGTGGCAGAGGCACTTGTCAACCATTCACAGAATTACAGTAATACTATTCCAAACTTCCCACCTCAGCAATATTATTCCCCAGGAATGCATCCAACCTATCCCTCAGGACTCCTTGCACAATCAAACATGTATCCAGTGATATCAAACTTACCTAGAGAACTCATGGGATTGAACATTTTTGGAACTACCCAACCCATACGAGAATCATTTGTGCCAATCAATTTACCACCGACTTTACCCCCGAATTACCCAGTCTCGGGGAACTCTAACAAAACCAATATCAATAAGACTTCAACTTCTCATGGACTAACTCGTGAAGGATCAAACAATAAGCGAAAAAGGGAGTCTAATGGTATTCAAAAGGAGACTAAAAATTTCAAAGCCTATAAGACACAAAACACTTATGCTGGAAAGCATCCAATGTGTAACAACTGCAAACGTCATCATCGGGGTCCGTGCAAGATTTTTCATTGTGAACGTTGCGATAGGAAAGGTCACCTAGCAAAAGATTTTCGGGCTAAACTGAAATTTAAACAAACACAAAAAGCTAAAGCAGTTAAGGCTTGTTTCAAATGCGGGGGAAAGGATCATTTCAAGAGGGATTGTCAAGAATTATCGAAGAAGATTTGTATCAAATGCGGTGGAGTAGACCATCCCAAAAGTGATTGCCGGATGATAAAGCAAGGAAATCATGGTATGTGTTCCAGTCTTATGTCTTATTTGTAGTATCAAACACCAGTAATGAGCGTTACCATTTAACCAACCATGCTTTTTTAAACCCTAATATTCTCAAATTTATCATTTATTAATATTTAAACTTAGAATCATCCGAACGCCAAACCGTCGGCAATAAAAGGACATCCGTTTAAACAGTACAATTTCCACTACCATTACACCTATCCAGGATTTAGGCAATGAGGTGTCCCATCGTTTCTATTATTAGCATTGGTCGGGTTAATGCGCAGTTATGGACAAAACGGACCAGTTTTTAAGAAGAACAAGGGTAACCCACTTCAATATTTTAATAGCAATCATTCTAATTCTACTCCTATAAGTAAGGAACAATCAGCTAGTGATTCCATACTTCAGCTTAAACCATTTTCTTCCAGCTCTATTCACCTTAAAATTGTGGTTCCATCCAGAAACTTAATTACTTCTAAATCTATGGCAAGTCACACTCCTACCTCTTCAAATTCCAACTCAGGAGATGAGGCATCATCTCAAACACCTTCGCTAGTGCCTATCTTGTTACCCACACCTACATCTCCCACTGATGCCACGATTCCATTAAGGCAAGATACCCAACCAGCATCGGAAGAATGCCTTTTAGATACTCGTAGGAGGTCTAGAGAGACCAGTGGAAAGGACAAGGCTGAGCCTGAGGAAGAAGAGTCCTCGCCAAAAAGGATAAAAATTAATGATGGTGGATGGAGTCACGTCTCAAGGCAATTGAGGGACTGGGCGCATGAAGAAGGTTTAGGGTCCACTAATGAAGCTGGAGAATCATCAACCGCCACACCAGAATATAAACTATCCAGTAAGGTAATCAACCAAGCTTTAACAACATTAACCCGTAGATGTTCACGTCAGGAGGAACAGATTAGAACTCTTCAAAATGCTTTAGCGGCGTTAGATAAAACTCCTGGAACCCATGATCAATCATCTCGCATTAAGGAACTCGAAACTGATTTATCTCAGTTAAGGAGAAGGTGTAATAGCCTTGAACACAGACTAGAAGTAATGGATGAGAATTATAGTAATCAGCAAGAACAGATTTCCATGCATGAGGAAACTATAATTCTGCTGAACCAACAACTAGCCAGTATGGCTGCTCAACTTGAAGCTGCTAATGCTTTACCTATCATCTATCTTGTGTTCATTATCATCCATTTTAGCCTGCCGTAGCATATTCGTACAAATCCGTTCATTCCTTAGGCTTTCTTTCTCTTAAGTGAAATCGATTTTAATCTCATAACATTAAGCTCAAGCTTGTTAAACTAGTAGAGATATTTCATTCTTTTGGTACTTCTTATTCTTAAAACCTGCACGGTTACTCTACCTTATTTTGATTGTCTTGGACAAAGTAAGCGAGATTGTATATCCTATCCACCATGGGACTTAACTATCACATTTGCTGTGATAAACCTCCCATATTAGTAAATGATAGACTCATGCGGAAAGTCATTCGGAATATTAGAAACCATTTGGCTTACTTCAACAACTTGAAATTCCAGTTTGAAAAATGGAATCGAATCGGTATGAGCTGCATGAAAGAAAACTCCTGATGACACCAAGTGGTTGTGATAACATTTGAGTACCCATTATTCGTTTAACCAAGTATGTACATTCCTATTTATTATTGAATCTAACAAGACGGAACTTTAAGCCCGCATTGACTCTTAGCTTAAGATCTAAGTGACCTAAGTCTGACAAACTCTCAATTGGGAACAAACAAGCAAGATAATGCAAACCGGAAACAGTTCCTATTTATTACAAGACAGATATCAGCAGTTATAAGGTGCTGATGATCAAACAACTGCTGAAGAGACAAATAGCTGATGAGCAAAAATCTGCTGAGGAAACAACTGCTGAGAAAATCTGTTAGAGTCAAATAGTTGTTAGGCTCCAACAGGGTTTGCAACAACTGAAAGCCATCAGAAGTTCACAAACATCTGATGAAAAATCAACAGCAGTTTCAACAACAGCGGTTTCATCAACAGACTTTAATACAATAGAACAGTAGTGCTTATGTGTGAATACTTTATCAGTTATTGTCTAGCATGGTTTAGTGACTGAGGCAATGTCTAACCCACTTCAATACCCAGCATGGATTATATCTACTACAAAGATTTAAACCCTTGGCATGGAATGCCACCATCCATTATATTTAATCATGCAACTTGCATATATTCATAAGTACTCATTGGAATATGAGTACAGTTGTAATCCTTTCATATTTCGGGGTGGATACGTAGTTATTCACCAACACATTCGAAAACCTGTACTCAAAATTAGCAAGTGATAGAAAATCCAGATTGAAACAATGCACAGTGACGGATAATCACAAATAAATGGACAATCGGTTAGAATTGTACCATAAGATATATATAAACGTGTGACAAATATTATTTGTACACGTATAGATGGGCAACCGGTTTAGAGGTTGTGCCACATAAATATATTCAATGACCCGTTAAGGTTGTATATCTAGATTAGTCTTGTGATTGTTTAATTGGATACCTATTCTTTGATCATGAAACTGTATTCATTCTTTAAACCTTGCATCGATCAAATGCAAAGAAAACAAACTGAATTTCGAGGCGAAATTCCTTTCAACTTGGGGATAATGTAGCAACCAGAAAAATTTTCTCTCGTTTTACCTCTTACGTCTTCGCTTGTCTTCGCGTTTACTGAATTTCGGGAGGAAATTCTTTTCAACTTGGGGATAATGTGACACCCCGCATTTCCAGGTTATTACTTTAACCTAATTCTACTAACTTTGATTACACGTTCATATCATTTCACTTGACTAATAATAGTTAACACAGTCGCACAATACATTACGGTGTGTTAAGAATAGAACAATTAGTAATTCGGAGAATTACTGGGTTTACCAGATTATATATATACGCGTAATAAACCCCGAACGTTGGTGAAATATTAAATATGAATACTGTGTTATAATTATGTGCTTATACGTGATTTTCTGAAACGTGCTTATACGTGATTTTCTGAAACTCTGTGAATTAACGTAACCGAGTCCGGGTAAACCGGGATTGGTGGAAATAATTAATAGATTACCTGGAATAGTAATTTAGATTTTTATGGATTGATAACATGGTAAATAATTGTATTATTGCATAGTTATTGCATAATAATTACATAAAATGAATTTAAAAAAAAAATAAGGATTTCACTCCCCTGCGGACCGCGGAGGAATGTTGACTCCTCCCGCGGCCCACGTGAGACTCAGCAGACAAATACCTAACTTTCTCCCGCGGACCGCGTGGAGATTGTTATAGTGTCCGCGGCCCGTGGCGCAGTGTTGATCGGGCTGGTGGGTTTTGCTTTATAAAAGTCGTTTTTGATCACAAAATACATTCCAAAAACCCTTCTGCTCGATTATTACCACCAAAACTCCGATTTTCAAAGCTTTTAATCCATCATGTCAAGGTGTTGAAGTGTTCTAAGAGATTGTTGAAGTTGCTTGATCATTTTCTTTGAATCTTAACTTGTGTTCTTGAGGTATAACTTGTTATTTTGATTATGTTTATGAGTATGATTACGTTCTAATCTGATTAATAAACTTATTACCATGTTTAAAATGAATCTATACATAATATACTTGTCTAAATAATGTTGTTATGATCATAAAGTACTAGGAAGCATGATTAGGATTGTTATGATAGTTAGCTTGAAAGATCTTGTTATAAACATAAGTTTGATTATGGATAATTATCTTTTTGACAAGGATCTGATCATATGTTAATTATATGTAATCACCATGTTGAGATTTGATGGATTGGAGTTGCTAGAAGTATTGTTGATTAAGTATTATTGAAAATTAAAAGCTTGACAGATTTGAAATCCGTTTTTGTTTAGATAATAACTTACTGATTTGGAATCTAAAAGTTATAGGTTTTGATGGTATGATATGCTACTTGGTCTAAGATTTTCAGAAAGTCCTAATTTGTTAAATTTGGATAAGTTTAGCTATTTATTTGAGGTCATACAAACTTGGATGTCAAAGCTGATTTCAAACAGGAAATTTTAGTCAACTTTAAAAGGACATAACTCGAGTTTTATAAGTCCTCTGGTTATGAAATTTGTTGAACAACTAAATACAGGAATTTAAGAGTTTCTCCAATTGGATTCAGGTCAATTGGAGCAACATGTAATTTTTAATGATTTTTCTCTTAAACTGTCGCAAACAGCTCAACATTTACACCTTGCTGTGTTCATGAATTTCTTTAAGTTTTTTCAGAAGGTTTGGAACCCAAAATAAAAATAGTGGCATGATGTATAAACATATAGTATTGTTCTCTAAAAATTTGAGATTCTAATATGTCCATTTGGTATTTTATATAAATTCGTTTTGATGACACAAAATCTGTCCAGAAAACTCAGATTTAAGAACTAGTAGTATTTATGTGTTTAAGTGTTCTTAACTTGTATATTATGCATGTATGAGTATATGTGTGTTTATATGAATCATATGTGATATGTATTATGATATATATATATATATATATATATTAAATAATCACAAATGGGTCGTAGGGTTAAATGGCCATATGTGGTTACACTCGAGTCACACAACACACTAAGAACATGTGAAGTTTAGAACAAATGGATTTTTGGTCAAACTTGCATAAATATATACTTATAAGGTTCAACTCTGAAATAGGGAGTCGTTAGACGAATCGCCTACAATAAATCTTGAAGTTGGAAATTTATAAATCAACGCAACCTAAGGTGAGTTCACTACTCTTTTGCAAAAGTATACATCCCGGATTTTGGGATAACTATATTACAGGTGGAAACTTGAAACGATTTAGATTCCAGGATTGGGATCTAGTACAAAGGATATTTTGATTTAAAAGTACATGCTTATGGCTTATTCGAACAACTCTATCAAAGGAAGTCCTTCATTAAGATACCGAATCTAATTGCCGGACCTTGGCAAACGGGGTAACTAGTTGGTAGCGCTATCTAGGTTGACAACCTCACAACGACTGGATAGTCGGATGTGAACTATTTATCTTCTTTGGGCTTGTCATTGTTGATAGACAATGATGGAAGGCAAAACCACATACCACTGCGGATGCAGGGCTGTTAGAAAAAGTAACTTCGGTACATGACTGTTGAATAGGTTATAAAAACGGGCTAGCTACCTACGACATGACTTTTAATAAAAATAAATACTCCTAAACTAAACTATTTCGTGGATACGAAAACTTGTGAACTCGCCAACTTTATGTTGATACACTTGAACAAAAACTTTTGCAGGTTGCTAGGTAAATCAAGAGTTAGGACAATGGAGTCCCACAATGTCTCATAATGTCATGCATGATTATCAAATATTGTTTACAATATTTAGACTATTTACTTATGGTAAAATTTGAATTGTAAACTTTAAATTGCTTCCGCTGTATTTTATCAACTTTTTAATTTGTATTCAATGTTTGAAAGTTATTTTAAATCATATAGTTGTTGTTTGTTGTGACTGTTGACTTGGATCATGGTTTGTCATACACCTCGTGGTAAAACTCCACAGTGGAAATTTGAGGGTGTGACATCAAAGACTATTGTTTTTATGAAAATCCTTACGATATGAGGTTAAGTAGAACCACAGGAGTTAAAGATTAACGCATGTGTTAATACACATTAACACATGTGTTAATATAAATAAAAACACGCTTTATTGTATACATTTACATAAATTCTATCTTGAACCTTAATGTGGATATTAGTTTATGAAATTTAGTGATTCTGAGAGATTACTTTTTATCTTCAAAATCCTTCCGTATATGGGTTAACCAGAATCATGAGAGTTCATGAATAACACATGTTTTAATCCAAATTAACACACGTGTTAATCTTACAAAACACGTCTTAATGTATAACCTCACATGAAATGTATTGGAAGGTTATTGCAGATATTTGTTAATGATTTTATAATGTTCTGTGAGACTTAGATACCACAATTGAGTTTAAATATGCTTATGTAGAAAGGTTAAATAGAATCACGACACTTCAAGGTTAATACATGTGTTAATCCTCATTAACATGAATTGGAAGTAGAAGGTCAACGCATATGGTTATTATATCATGCATACTGAGACTCAAAGACTATTGTTTTGTATGAAAATCCTTATGATATGAGGTTAAGTAGAACCACAGGAGTTAAGGATTAACGCTTGTGTTAATACACATTAACACATGTGTTAATATAAATAAAAACACGCTTTACTGTATACATTTACATAAATTGTATCTAGAATCTTAATGTGGATATTAGTTTATGAAATTTAGTGATTCTGATAGATTACTTTTTATCTTCAAAATCCTTCCGTATATGGGTTAACCAGAATCATGAGAGTTCATGAATAACACATGTTTTAATCCAAATTAACACACGTGTTAATCTTACGAAACACGTCTTAATGTATACACTCACATGAAATGTATTGGAAGGTTATTGCCGATATTAATTAATGATTTTATAATGTTCCATGAGATTTAGATGCCACAATTGAGTTGGAATATCCTTATCCGAGAGGTTAAACAGAATCACGACACTTCATGATTAACACATGTGTTAATCCTCATTAACATGAATTGGAAGTAGAAAGTCAACGTAGATTGTTATTATATCATGCTTCCTAAGACTCAAAGGCCGTTGTTTTGTGTATATATCCTTACACTAAGAGGTTAATTAGAATCATGGAAGTTTATGATTAACACAAGTGTTAATACACATTAACACATGTGTTAACCTAAGTAAAAACACACTTTATTTTATACATTTACAAGAATTATATCTAGAACTTAATATAGATATTAATTTATCATACTTAGTAATTCTTATAGACTACTGTTTAACTTAAATATCCTTTTGTATAGAGGTTAAACAAAATACTGAGAGTTTATGATTAGCACATGTGTTAATCCAAATTACCACACGTATTAATCTAACAAAAAAAACACGTCTTAATGTATATATTCACATGAATGGATTGGAAGGTTATTGCACATATTAATTAATGATTATATAATGTTCTGTGAGACTTAGATGCCACAATTGAGTTTAAATATGCTTATGCAGAAAGGTTAAATAGAATCACGACACTTCAAGGTTAACACATGTGTTAATCCTCATTAACATGAATTGGAAGTAGAAGATCAACGCATATTGTTATTATATCATGCATACTGAGACTCAAAGACTATTGTTTTGTATGAAAATCCTTACGATATGAGGTTAAGTAGAACCACAGGAGTTAAAGATTAACGCATGTGTTAATACACATTACCACATGTGTTAATATAAATAAAAACACGCTTTATTGTATACATTTACATAAATTGTATCTAGAAGCTTAATGTGGATACTAGTTTATGAAATTTAGAGATTCTGATAGATTACTTTTTATCTTCAAAATCCTTCCGTATATGGGTTAACCAGAATCATGAGAGTTCATGATTAACACATGTTTTAATCCAAATTAACACACGTGTTAATCTAACAAAACACGTCTTAATGTATACACTCACATGAAATGTATTGGAAGGTTATTGCCGATATTAATTAATGATTTTATAATGTTTCGTGAGAGTTAGATGCCACAATTGAGTTGGAATATCCTTATGCCGAGAGGTTAAACAGAATCACGACACTTCATGATTAACACATGTGTTAATCCTCATTAACATGAATTGGAAGTAGAATGTCAATGTAGATTGTTATTATATCATGCTTCCTAAGACTCAAAGGCCGTTGTTTTGTGTATATATCCTTACACTAAGAGATCAACTAGAATCATGGAAGTTTATGATTAACACAAGTGTTAATACACATTAACACATGTGTTAACCTAAGTAAAAACACACTTTATTTTATACATCTACATGAATTATATCTAGAACTTAATATGGATATTAATTTATCATACTTAGTAATTCTTATAGACTACTGTTTAACTTCAATATCCTTCTGTATAGAGGTTAAACAAAATACTGAGAGTTTATGATTAGCACATGTGTTAATCCAAATTACCACACGTATTAATCTAACAAAAAAACACGTCTTAATGTATACATTCACATGAATGGATTGGAAGGTTATTGCAGATATTAATTAATGATTATATAATGTTCCGTGAGACTTAGATGCCACAATTGTGTTTAAATATCCTTATGCTGAGAGATTAAATAGAATCATGACACTTCAAGGTTAACACATGTGTTAATCCTCATTAACATGAATTGGAAGTAGAAGGTCAACGTATATTGTTATTAAATCATGCATACTGAGACTCAAAGACAATAGTTTTTATGAAAATCCTTACGATATGAGGTTAAGTAAAACCACATGAGTTAAAGATTAACGCATGTGTTAATACACATTAACACATGTGTTAATATAAATAAAAACACGCTTTATTGTATACATTTACATAAATTGTATCTAGAAGCTTAATGTGGATATTAGTTTATGAAATTTAGTGATTCTGATAGATTACTTTTTATCTTCAAAATCCTTCCGTATATGGGTTAACCAGAATCATGAGAGTTCATGATTAATACATGTTTTAATCCAAATTAACACACGTGTTAATCTTACAAAACACGTCTTAATGTATACACTCACATGAAATGTATTGGAAGGTTATTGTAGATATTAATTAAGGATTTTATAATGTTTCGTGCTATTTAGATGCCACAATTGAGTTGGAATACCCTTATGCCGTGTAAGACCCGCAAAACCGGTGTCAAACAGTTGGGTTAAGATTCTTAAACATGCGAAAGATGAGTAAATTTTTTTCTTTTAAAAGAGTTTGTATACGCAGCGGAAAATCATTTAGAATAGAATTCTACACAACACATGAAAAATATTTATTCATTTGTAACTTGAATATAAAATTTATCATGTGTATACAAAAAAATCGTCTTCCACTTGAAATGCCTTCAATTGCCGGGTAGCTTCTTGCATCGCCAAGCAGTCATCCATCCATCTCTCTTTTAACCTGAAATCGATCTAACGTGTATGCAAAAAGTCAGCTACGCTGAGTGAGTTCAAGTTTTTATAAATTTATATAAACAAGTATTTTGTCAAAATAAGAATTAAAAAAATACCTCAACCTCAGAGTTAACAATAAGCGCAATCCGCTAATTTGTTTTTCCCCAAGCAAAACAAGAATCAAAGTCTAGGATAGGCATAATCTGCCTAATTACCTCAAGACTTCACTTACCAAATATATAATAAGTACATCTCGCTTTTCAACACAAAGAACAAACCAGTCTATTTAAGCAAACTAAAGCTAGAGATTAAAGCAGATATGAAATAGACTAAGGTTATCAAAAGGTGGTTTCGTCAATCCTCTTTGTCCCAACAGTACTTTAGGAACGATGCATGGTATTTTGGTTCTGCATGTTGAAGGTTGTTGGGATGATTTCAAATATGGAATATGGTGATAGAGTTTCAGTTGTGATTAACGATGGTGATGTAGTGATGGTACTAATGATGTTACTCACATTAATTGGGAAATGGATGGTGGACAGAAGCACGATCAAAGAAGGAAAATAAAAGAATTTGACAAGAATTCTTTATGGATTAGTCCTCATGCTTTGATTTCATCCACTCTTTTTTTGAAGTCATAGGTAATGTAATGATGTTGTAATTCGAAAGCGAGTAGGTTGTTGATGCCATCACACGATTCACGCCTTCATTGATCGTTTCTCCAGTCTTTTGAGAAGTGAGCAAAATATTAAGGTGAGTTCTTGTGCCCATTCTTTTAGCTATTATTTTTCTAAATATTTTGGGCTGACGTGCATGCTAAACCATTATTTTTATGAAGTCACAAAATATTTTTATCAAGTTACAAATATTTTTGTGTACGATCGAAATACATATTAGCTCATACGTTTTTTTTTGTATGAAACGTAAGTGGGCGGAATGCGCCTAATGCGTTATTATATGGTTTGAGTTATATGTGTCATTAGAAGTGGGGTAGGCCTGCTCTGATTTATGGCATAGTTTCTGTCATAGTTGTCACATAGTTTGTCTTATGTGTTATTAGAAGTGGGATAGGCCTGCTCTGATTTATGGTATTGTTTTTGCTATGGTTGTCACATAGTTTATGCCTAATGTGTTATTATATGCTTTGAGTTATACGTGTTAATATATATATATATATATATATATATATATATATATATATAGACTGCTGTCTTGATTAAAGTGTGGCTTAAGTTTTTAGTTAATAAGCGGAATGCGCTTAATGTCTTGGCCACGTATTCGAAACCTTACTTGTTTGATGGGGTATTGTTTGATTTGCTACCTGTTTAGCTTATATGGATTATATATTTATTTATTTTCGTAAACTGTATTTGGCGACTACATGACCTTATAAACTAGACTATGATGGAAGTGGGATATGCTTGCTCTGGTCTATCGTATTGGTTTTGCCTCATGGTTGTTGCTTAGTTTATGTTATACCTGTTATTAAATATAATAGACTATGTTTGATGGCTACCTGATATGTCGAACTGAGCTATGACGGAAGTGGGACATGCCTGCTCTGATCTCTGGTCTTGGGTTTGAGTCAGGGTTGTTACATAGTTTATATTATGTGTTTGTTTTTATAAACTGAGCTATGACAGAGGTGGGAAATGCCTGCTTTAATCTCTAGCTTTAGTTTGCTTAAATAGACTGGTTTGTTCTTTGTGTTGAAAAGCGAGATGCACATATTATATATTTGGTAAGTGAAGTCTTGAGGTAATTAGGCAGATTATGCCTATCCTAGACTTTGATTCTTGTTTTGCTTGGGGAAAAACAAATTAGCGGATTGCGCTTATTGTTAACTCTGAGGTTGAGGTATTTTGTTAATTCTTATTTTGACAAAATACTTGTTTATATAAATTTATAAAAACTTGAACTCACTCAGCGTAGCTGACTTTTTGCATACACGTTAGATCGATTTCAGGTTAAAAGAGAGATGGATGGATGACTGCTTGGCGATGCAAGAAGCTACCCGGCAATTGAAGGCATTTCTAGTGGAAGACGATTTTTTTGTATACACATGATAAATTTTATATTCAAGTTACAAATGAATAAATATTTTTCATGTGTTGTGTAGAATTCTATTCTAAATGATTTTCCGCTGCGTATACAAACTCTTTTAAAAGAAAAAAATTTACTCATCTTTCGCATGTTTAAGAATCTTAACCCAACTGTTTGACACCGGTTTTGCGGGTCTTACACGGCATAAGGGTATTCCAACTCAATTGTGGCATCTAAATAGCACGAAACATTATAAAATCCTTAATTAATATCTACAATAACCTTCCAATACATTTCATGTGAGTGTATACATTAAGACGTGTTTTGTAAGATTAACACGTGTGTTAATTTGGATTAAAATATGTATTAATCATGAACTCTCATGATTCTGGTTAACCCATATACGGAAGGATTTTGAAGATAAAAAGTAATCTATCAGAATCACTAAATTTCATAAACTAATATCCACATTAAGCTTCAAGATACAATTTATGTAAATGTATACAATAAAGCGTGTTTTTATTTATATTAACACATGTGTTAATGTGTATTAACACATGCGTTAATCTTTAACTCCTGTGGTTTTACTTAACCTCATATCGTAAGGATTTTCATAAAAACTATTGTCTTTGAGTCTCAGTATGCATGATTTAATAACAATATACGTTGACCTTCTACTTCCAATTCATGTTAATGAGGATTAACACATGTGTTAACCTTGAAGTGTCATGATTCTATTTAATCTCTCAGCATAAGGATATTTAAACACAATTGTGGCATCTAAGTCTCACGGAACATTATATAATCATTAATTAATATATGCAATAACCTTCCAATCCATTCATGTGAATGTATACATTAAGACGTGTTTTTTTGTTAGATTAATACGTGTGGTAATTTGGATTAACACATGTGCTAATCATAAACTCTCAGTATTTTGTTTATCCTCTATACAGAAGGATATTGAAGTTAAACAGTAGTCTATAAGAATTACTAAGTATGATAAATTAATATCCATATTAAGTTCTAGATATAATTCATGTAGATGTATAAAATAAAGTGTGTTTTTACTTAGGTTAACACATGTGTTAATGTGTATTAACACTTGTGTTAATCATAAACTTCCATGATTCTAGTTGACCTCTTAGTGTAAGGATATATACACAAAACAACGGCCTTTGAGTCTTAGGAAGCATGATATAATAACAATCTACGTTGACATTCTACTTCCAATTCATGTTAATGAGGATTAACACATGTGTTAATCATGAAGTGTCGTGATTCTGTTTAACCTCTCGGCATAAGGATATTCCAACTCAATTGTGGCATCTAACTCTCACGAAACATTATAAAATCATTAATTAATATCGGCAATAACCTTCCAATACATTTCATGTGAGTGTATACATTAAGACGTGTTTTGTTAGATTAACACGTGTGTTAATTTGGATTAAAACATGTGTTAATCATGAACTCTCATGATTCTGGTTAACCCATATACAGAAGGATTTTGAAGATAAAAAGTAATCTATCAGAATCTCTAAATTTCATAAACTAGTATCCACATTAAGCTTCTAGATACAATTTATGTAAATGTATACAATAAAGCGTGTTTTTATTTATATTAACACATGTGTTAATGTGTATTAACACATGCGTTAATCTTTAACTCCTGTGGTTCTACTTAACCTCATATCGTAAGGATTTTCATACAAAACAATAGTCTTTGAGTCTCAGTATTGCTGATATAATAACAATATGCGTTGACCTTCTACTTCCAATTCATGTTAATGAGGATTAACACATGTGTTAACCTTGAAGTGTCGTGATTCTATTTAACCTTTCTGCATAAGCATATTTAAACTCAATTGTGGCATCTAAGTCTCACAGAACATTATATAATCATTAATTAATATGTGCAATAACCTTCCAATCCATTCATGTGAATATATACATTAAGACGTGTTTTTTTTGTTAGATTAATACGTGTGGTAATTTGGATTAACACATGTGCTAATCATAAACTCTCGGTATTTTGTTTAACCTCTATACAAAAGGATATTTAAGTTAAACAGTAGTCTATAAGAATTACTAAGTATGATAAATTAATATCTATATTAAGTTCTAGATATAATTCTTGTAAATGTATAAAATAAAGTGTGTTTTTACTTAGGTTAACACATGTGTTAATGTGTATTAACACTTGTGTTAATCATAAACTTCCATGATTCTAGTTAACCTCTTAGTGTAAGGATATATACACAAAACAACGGCCTTTGAGTCTTAGGAAGCATGATATAATAACAATCTACGTTGACTTTCTACTTCCAATTCATGTTAATGAGGATTAACACATGTGTTAATCATGAAGTGTCGTGATTCTGTTTAACCTCTCGGATAAGGATATTCCAACTCAATTGTGGCATCTAAATCTCATGGAACATTATAAAATCGTTAATTAATATCGGCAATAACCTTCCAATACATTTCATGTGAGTGTATACATTAAGACGTGTTTCGTAAGATTAACACGTGTGTTAATTTGGATTAAAACATGTGTTATTCATGAACTCTCATGATTCTGGTTAACCCATATACGGAAGGATTTTGAAGATAAAAAGTAATCTATCAGAATCACTAAATTTCATAAACTAATATCCACATTAAGATTCTAGATACAATTTATGTAAATGTATACAGTAAAGCGTGTTTTTATTTATATTAACACATGTGTTAATGTGTATTAACACAAGCGTTAATCCTTAACTCCTGTGGTTCTACTTAACCTCATATCGTAAGGATTTTCATACAAAACAATAGTCTTTGAGTCTCAGTATGCATGATATAATAACCATATGCGTTGACCTTCTACTTCCAATTCATGTTAATGAGGATTAACACATGTATTAACCTTGAAGTGTCGTGATTCTATTTAACCTTTCTACATAAGCATATTTAAACTCAATTGTGGTATCTAAGTCTCACAGAACATTATAAAATCATTAACAAATTGTTGGAAATTGCATAAGCTAAAAATAACCTGATAATGGCAGAAAGAACTTTGCCTTAATGGCCTTTGAAGGATACTCTTCAAATTCTGCTCTCACACAGGTATCACAACAATCTCTGTTAAAGCTTTGCACTAAATCTTGCAAAGAATCATTTGCTTTAATTAGAGAAACTAATGTGCATTTACAAGGCAAATCCAATGACATGGAAAGAAAATACACACAAATGAAGTGTGATTTGGAAAGAAAAATTATGTTGAAAAACAAAGAAATTTCCAAACTGAATGATAAATCCATTGAAACAGAAGCACAAATTAAAACTATGATAGACAGCCTAGGAAAAGTCAGACAAGAGCTTGCTGACACCAAGGTTGATTGTGAAAAATGGGTTGAGTCTTGTAAAGGGTATCAAATGTTACTTAACAAACAAACTGCAGCCAATGTTAAGTTTGGCATTGGATATACCCACACTGAATCACCAACAGATTTCACCCACAAAACTGATAATGATGGGAAGAAATTGATTCAAACTTCTGATATGGAGGAATGCACATCCTACCATCAGAACTTCCTCAAAAAGGGAAGTACTGCAGAAGTTAAAACTACTGACAATAAGCCATCAGCAGTTTCAACTACATCAGGAGTTGAGACCCTGAAAACTGCTGATGACCTATTTCAAAAATCAGATTTTGTCAGTAAATTGCCTTCCAGTTCTCTTGATCTATCTAAAAGGAAAGAGAAGGCAAAAGCATGTGAAATATGTGGTCTGTTTAACCACATAACTGAACTTTGCAGATTTAGAAAGGTAAATCAGTTAAATAAACAAAGAAATCAACTGATTGTGGGAAAACAGATAAAACAAGATTATCAAAATACCTTTTTTCCCAACAAACAACAGTCAAACAAAACCCTTTCTAAGAAGAAGCCTTTATCTCAACAAAGGTCATCTTCTCAAAGTTCAATTTCAGAAGTTTCACCTAACTCATCAGCAGTTTCACAAACTGCTGAAGTTAAAGATTTGATAAACCTGGTTAAACTTCTGATGACCAAAGTTGATGGTGGAAACCAAAAAGAACCCACCATTGTTCTTAATGACAAATCCATTGCCAAAAAGACATGGATTACTAAAAATGGTCCACAACAAGCTGCACCTGTTCTCAAGAGCAAACCCAAAGCCAAACTGGCTTGGGTTTCCAAAACTAACTAATTTGCTATCTTATGCAGAGAGTCTCCAGAGGTTTGAACAGCATATGGTATGTGGATAGTGGAGGCTCAATGCACATGACTGGATGCAGATACCTGATAAACAATTTTATCAGTCAAAGAGAAGGATCTGTGTCCTTTGGGAACAATGCCAAGGGATATGTGCTAGGATATGGCAATGTATCCTCAGGCAAAATGCAGTTTGACAAGGTCAATCTGGTTGAAAACCTTGAGTACAACTTGCTGAGTGTCTCTCAAATGTGTGACAAAGGATATTCTTCCTTTTTCACAAAGACAGCATGCAAGATCATATCACCAGAAGGCCAGAAGTTGATAGAGAAGATCATTGAAGATCATACTTTGCTGATTGCCAAAAGATGTGGCAATGTCTATGCAGTGGACATTGAAAAGGACAAAGTATTGAACAAGACTTGAGCTTTGAAGAAAAACTGATCAAGTACCAAGAGAAACTTGATGAGCTTGAGGCTGAAGAGAGAGCACTTGAAGCTGCTGCTGAAGAAGACAAAAGAGCACAGCTTATAGCATTCATTACAAAGAACTCCAAATCAAAGCAAGTGGCCCTCAAGAAACTCTCAACACAAGAACTGACCAGAAGAGCACAGATGCTATCTGATAGAATAGCAACTGAAAATGAGAGGAAAGCCAAAAGAGCTGAAGTGATTGAAGAGTTAGTGGCTAATGGCTATGGTTCAAAAGCCTCAATCAGCAAATGGAAAGAACAAACTTTGTATGAGGCTTACAAGAAATTCAAAGCAAAGAAAGTTGCTGAACCAGAAAGATTTGAAAGCCAAGAAGTCCAAACAACTTCTATTGTCAAAAGACCATCTGGTACATTAAAAAGGCCAGCCACCAAAAGAAAAGCAGATGGAGATCCCATTGTCAAGACTGACTTCAAAATGATCTTGCTAGAAGGAGATCAGCTTGTACATGGTGATTTTGATGTTGAAGAGAAACCCATCTTAACCCAATTCAGAGACAAGGCTACCTATGCTTATCAGTTACAACAATCCATCCAAGAGAAGACACATACAAGGGTTGTTACAGAGCATCACCTGCCCAACATGCCAATCCAAGGTGCTGCTGAATTACAAGGAAGTCAAGAGTCTCACCTGAGAGTCACTGAAATAGAAGACATTCCTCAATCAGGTCAACCTAAGGAAACAGGCTTGGTTTCCTATGCCTCTGACTTTGACAGGTCAAAGGTAAACATTGTAAAATGGTCATTTACTGAATCCAACTCAGTACTTGTGACCAGGAGAGACCGTTCAAGTAAGGTCTATAGAAACTCAAAGGAGTTGAGTGTTTTATCATCCAAAGACCTTCTCACCATACAACATTTGACACCTGAACTTGGTCCTCTCACTGAGCAACAAAGATGTACTCTTACCACCCGGATGACAGCAGAGATCTGGAGGATGCTAGAAGAGAGAAAAGGACAACAATAAAGGATAGATAAGGTTTTGGCTTCATCAATCCAGGGGGAGATTGTTGGGACGAAGAGGATTGACGAAACCACTTTTTGATAACCTTAGTCTATTCCATATCTGCCTAAGTATAGAACTGTTGAAGAACAAAATGAAGAAGTACTGAAGAACAAACACAAAGTACTGAAGAGTAAACTCATCAGAAGTTCTGAAGTCTAACCAGACATTTCACTGAAGAACTGCTGAAGACAAACTGCTCATCAGCAGTTTGTCACTCATCAGCACTTTCACTCAGAAGCTTCTAACCGACTGAAGATCAGCAGTTTGATTATTATATAGTTTTGTTAAAGTCTTGATTTCAAGTTTCAATGTACAGACTGTAGTAACCTTATCTTTGCATAATATCTTTGTTAAATATCTTAGATTACTTCAGACTATAGTTTAGTACATTAGTCTATAAATAGATGAGTTTGTTCATCTATTTTCATATGTGATTTTGTGTAATATCTTTGAACTTATATTGAAATCCTTCGGGCTTTAAACTTATAATTTCCACTTCACATCTGAGAAACATAAACTGCTATTACTGCTTTGTACTTAGAATATTTATTGTTTCTCATTTATTATTCAGTCAAGGGGGAGTAATAACTCCTCATCAAAGTGATCTTTTAGACCTTTGAACACTTGTATTTCCGCTGCTTAATAACTCATATATAAATCTGATAAACACATAAGTGTTCATAAAAACAGCCACTGATCCAACACAAATATCTGCAATAACCTTCCAATACATTTCATGTGAGTGTATACATTAAGACGTGTTTTGTAAGATTAACACGTGTGTTAATTTGGATTAAAACATGTGTTATTCATGAACTCTCATGATTCTGGTTAACCCATATACGGAAGGATTTTGAAGATAAAAAGTAATCTCTCAGAATCACTAAATTTCATAAACTAATATCCACATTAAGGTTCAAGATAGAATTTATGTAAATGTATACAATAAAGCGTGTTTTTATTTATATTAACACATGTGTTAATGTGTATTAACACATGCGTTAATCTTTAACTCCTGTGGTTCTACTTAACCTCATATCGTAAGGATTTTCATAAAAACAATAGTCTTTGATGTCACACCCTCAAATTTCCACTGTGGAGTTTTACCACGAGGTGTATGACAAACCATGATCCAAGTCAACAGTCACAACAAACAACAACTATATGATTTAAAATAACTTTCAAACATTGAATACAAATTAAAAAGTTGATAAAATACAGCGGAAGCAATTTAAAGTTTACAATTCAAATTTTACCATAAGTAAATAGTCTAAATATTGTAAACAATATTTGATAATCATGCATGACATTATGAGACATTGTGGGACTCCAGTGTCCTAACTCTTGATTTACCTAGCAACCTGCAAAAGTTTTTATTCAAGTGTATCAACATAAAGTTGGCGAGTTCACAAGTTTTCGTATCCACGAAATAGTTTAGTTTAGGAGTATTTATTTTTATTAAAAGTCATGTCGTAGGTAGCTAGCCCGTTTTTATAACCTATTCAACAGTCATGTACCGAAGTTACTTTTTCTAACAGCCCTGCATCCGCAGTGGTATGTGGTTTTTCCTTCCATCATTGTCTATCAACAATGACAAGCCCAAAGAAGATAAATAGTTCACATCCGACTATCCAGTCGTTGTGAGGTTGTCAACCTAGATAGCGCTACCAACTAGTTACCCCCGTTTGCCAAGGTCCGGCAATTAGATTCGGTATCTTAATGAAGGACTTCCTTTGATAGAGTTGTTCGAATAAGCCATAAGCATGTACTTTTAAATCAAAATATCCTTTGTACTAGATCCCAATCCTGGAATCTAAATCGTTTCAAGTTTCCACCTGTAATATAGTTATCCCAAAATCCGGGATGTATACTTTTGCAAAAGAGTAGTGAACTCACCTTAGGTTGCGTTGATTTATAAATTTCCAACTTCAAGATTTATTGTAGGCGATTCGTCTAACGACTCCCTATTTCAGAGTTGAACCTTATAAGTATATATTTATGCAAGTTTGACCAAAAATCCATTTGTTCTAAACTTCACATGTTCTTAGTGTGTTGTGTGACTCGAGTGTAACCACATATGGCCATTTAACCCTACGACCCGTTTGTGATTATTTAATATATATATATATATATATCATAATACATATCACATATGATTCATATAAACACACATATACTCATAAATGCATAATATACAAGTTAAGAACACTTAAACACATAAATACTACTAGTTCTTAAATCTGAGTTTTCTGGACAGATTTTGTGTCATCAAAACAAATTTTTATAAAATACCAAATGGACATATTAGAATCTCAAATTTTTAGAGAACAATACTATATGTTTATACATCATGCCACTATTTTTATTTTGGGTTCCAAACCTTCTGAAAAAACTTATAAAAATTCATGAACACAGCAAGGTGTAAAAGTTGAGCTGTTTGCGACAGTTTAAGAGAAAAATCATTAAAAATTACATGTTGCTCCAATTGACCTGAATCCAATTGGAGAAACTCTTAAATTCCTGTATTTAGTTGTTCAACAAATTTCATAACCAGGGGACTTATAAAACTCGAGTTATGTCCTTTTAAAGTTGACTAAATTTTCCTGTCCGAAATCAGCTTTGACATCCAAGTTTGTATGACCTCAAATAAATAGCTAAAGTCATCCAAATTTAACAAATTAGGACTTTCTGAAAATCTTAGACCAAGTAGCATATCATACAATCAAAACCTATAACTTTTAGATTCCAAATCAGTAAGTTATTATCTAAACAAAAACGGATTTCAAATCTGTCAAGCTTTTAATTTTCAATAATACTTAATCAACAATACTTCTAGCAACTCCAATCCATCAAATCTCAACATGGTGATTACATATAATTAACATATGATCAGATCCTTGTCAAAAAGATAATTATCCATAATCAAACTTAAGTTTATAACAAGATCTTTCAAGCTAACTATCATAACAATCCTAATCATGCTTCCTAGTACTTTATGATCATAACAACATTATTTAGACAAGTATATTATGTATAGATTCATTTTAAACATGGTAATAAGTTTATTAATCAGATTAGAACGTAATCATACTCATAAACAATTATTTATGTAATTATTATGCAATAACTATGCAATAATACAATTATTTACCATGTTATCAATCCATAAAAATCTAAATTACTATTCCAGGTAATCTATTAATTATTTCCACCAATCCCGGTTTACCCGGACTCGGTTACGTTAATTCACAGAGTTTCAGAAAATCACGTATAAGCACGTTTCAGAAAATCACGTATAAGCACATAATTATAACACAGTATTCATATTTAATATTTCACCAACGTTCGGGGTTTATTACGCGTATATATATAATCTGGTAAACCCAGTAATTCTCCGAATTACTAATTGTTCTATTCTTAACACACCGTAATGTATTGTGCGACTGTGTTAACTATTCTTAGTCAAGTGAAATGATATGAACGTGTAATCAAAGTTACTAGAATTAGGTTAAAGTAATAACCTGGAAATGCGGGGTGTCACATTATCCCCAAGTTGAAAAGAATTTCCTCCCGAAATTCAGTAAACGCGAAGACAAGCGAAGACGTAAGAGGTAAAACGAGAGAAAATTTTTCTGGTTGCTACATTATCCCCAAGTTGAAAGGAATTTCGCCTCAAAATTCAGTTTGTTTTCTTTGCATTTGATCGATGCAAGGTTTAAAGAATGAATACAGTTTCATGATCAAAGAATAGGTATCCAATTAAACAATCACAAGACTAATCTAGATATACAACCTCAACGGGTCATTGAATATATTTATGTGGCACAACCTCTAAACCGGTTGCCCATCTATACGTGTACAAATAATATTTGTCACACGTTTATATATATCTTATGGTAATCTATCAGAATCACTAAATTTCATAAACTAATATCCACATTAAGCTTCTAGATACAATTTATGTAAATGTATACAATAAAGCGTGTTTTTATTTATATTAACACATGTGTTAATGTGTATTAACACATGCGTTAATCTTTAACTCCGGTGGTTCTACTTAACCTCACATCGTAAGGATTTTCATACAAAACAATAGTCTTTGAGTCTCAGTATGCATGATATAATAACAATATGCGTTGACCTTCTACTTCCAATTTATGTTAATGAGGATTAACACATGTGTTAACCTTGAAGTGTCGTGATTCTATTTAACCTCTCTGCATAAGCGTATTTAAACTCAATTGTAGCATCTAAGTCTCACAGAACATTATAAAATCATTAACAAATATCTGCAATAACCTTCCAATCCATTCATGTGAATGTATACATTAAGACGTGTTTTTGTAAGATTAACATGTGTGTTAATTTGGATTAACACATGTGTTAATAATGAACTCTCATGATTCTGGTTAACCCATATATGGATGGATTTTGAAGATAAAAGTAATCTATCAGAATCACTAAATTTCATAAACAAATATCCACATGAAGGTTCAAGATACAATTTATGAAAATGTATACAATAAAGCGTGTTTTTATTTATATTAACACATGTGTTAATGTGTATTAACACATGCGTTAATCTTTAACTCCTGTGGTTCTACTTAACCTCATATCGAAAGGATTTTCATAAAAACAATAGTCTTTGAGTCTCAGTATGCATGATATAATAACAATATACGTTGACCTTCTACTTCCAATTCATGTTAATGAGGATTAACACATGTGTTAACCTTGAAGTGTCGTGATTCTATTTAACCTCTCTGCATAAGCATATTTAAACTCAATTGTGGCATCTAAGTCTCACAGAACATTATAAAATCATTAACAAATATCTGCAATAACCTTCCAATCCATTCATGTCAATGTATACATTAAGACGTGTTTTTGTAAGATTAACATGTGTGTTAATTTGGATTAACACATGTGTTAATAATGAACTCCCATGATTCTGGTTAACCCATATACTGAAGGATTTTGAAGATAAAAGTAATCTATCAGAATCACTAAATTTCATAAACAAATATCCACATGAAGGTTCAAGATACAATTTATGTAAATGTATACAATAAAGCGTGTTTTTATTTATATTAACAAATGTGTTAATGTGTATTAACACATGCGTTAATCTTTAACTCCTGTGGTACTACTTAACCTCATATCGTAAGGATTTTCATAAAAACAATAGTCTTTGAGTCTCAGTATGCATGATATAATAACAATATACGTTGACCTTCTACTTCCAATTCATGTTAATGAGGATTAACACATGTGTTAACCTTGAAGTGTCGTGATTCTATTTAACCTCTCTGCATAAGCATATTTAAACTCAATTGTGGCATCTAAGTCTCACAGAACATTATAAAATCATTAACAAATATCAGCAATAACCTTCCAATCCATTCATGTGAATGTATACATTAAGACGTGTTTTGTAAGATTAACATGTGTGTTAATTTGGATTAACACATGTGTTAAGAATTTACTCTCATGTTTCTGGTTAACCCATATAGGGAAGGATTTTGAAGATAAAAGTAATCTATCAGAATCACTAAATTTCACAAACTAATATCCACATTAAGGTTCAAGATACAATTTATGTAAATGTATACAATAAAGCGTGTTTTTATTTATATTAACACATGTGTTAATGTGTATTAACACATGCGTTAATCTTTAACTCCTGTGGTTCTACTTAACCTCATATCGTAAGGATTTTCATAAAAACAATAGTCTTTGAGTCTCAGTATGCATGATACAATAACAATATACGTTGACCTTCTACTTCCAATTCATGTTAATGAGGATTAACACATGTGTTAACCTTGAAGTGTCGTGATTCTACTTAACCTCTCTGTATAAGCATATTTAAACTCAATTGTGGCATCTAAGTCTCACAGAACATTATGAAATCATTAACAAATATCTGCAATAACTTTCCAATGCATTCATGTGAATGTATACATTAAGACTTGTTTTTGTAAGATTAACATGTGTGTTAATTTGGATTAATAAATGTTTTAATAATGAACTCTCATGATTCTGGTTAACCCATATACAGAAGGTTTATGAAGATAAATAGTAACCTATCAGAATCACTAAATTTCATAAACTAATATCCACATTAAGCTTCTAGATACAATTTATGTAAATGTATACAATAAAGCGTATTTTTATTTATATTAACACACGTGTTAATGTGTATTAACACATGTGTTAATCTTTAACTCCTGTGGTTCTACATAACTTCATATCGTAAGGATTTTCATAAAAACTATAGTCTTTGAGTCTCAGTATGCATGATATAATAACAATATACGTTGACCTTATACTTCCAATTCATGTTAATGAGGATTAACACATGTGTTAACCTTGAAGTGTCGTGATTCTATTTAACCTCTCTGCATAAGCATATTTAAACTCAATTGTGGCATCTAAGTCTCACAGAACATTATAAAATCATTAACAAATATCAGCAATAACCTTCAAATCCATTCATGTGAATGTATACATTAAGACTTGTTTTTGTAAGATTAACATGTGTGTTAATTTGGATTAACACATGTGTTAATAATGAACTCTAATGATTCTGGTTAACCCATATACGGAAGGTTTTTGAAGATAAATAGTAACCTATCAGAATCACTAAATTTCATAAACTAATATCCACATTAAGCTTCTAGATATATTTTATGTAAATGTATACAATAAAGCGTGTTATTTTATATTAACACATGTGTTAATGTGTATTAACATATGAGTTAATCTTTAACTCCCGTGATTCTACTTAACATCATAGCGTATGGATTTTCATACAAAACAATGGTATTTGAGTCTCAGTATGCATGATATAATAACAATATACGTTGACCTTATACTTCCAATTCATGTTAATGAGAATTAACACATGTGTTAACCTTGAAGTGTCGTGATTCTTGTTAACTTCTCAGCCTGATGATATTCAAACTAAGTTGTGGCATCTTAGTCCCACCAAACACTGTAATATCATTAATTAATATCTACATTAACCTTCTAAACCATTTCATGTGAATTATACATTAAGACGTGTTTTTTTAGATTAATACGTGTGGTTATTTGGATTAACACATGTGCTAATCATAAACTCTCAGTATTTTGTTTAACCTCTATACGGAAGGATATTGATGTTAAACAGTAGTCTATCAGAATCACTAAATATGATAAATTAATATCCATATTAACTTCTAGATATAATTCATGTAAATGTATAAAATAAAGTGTGTTTTTATTTAGGTTAACACATGTGTTAATGTGTATTAACACTTGTGTAATCATAAACTTCCGTGATTCTAGTTAACCTCTTAGTGTAAGGATTTATATACAAAACAACGGCCTTTGAGTCTCAGTAAGCATGATATAATAACAATCTACGTTGACCTTCTACTTCCAATTCATGTTAATGAGGATTAACACATGTGTTAACCTTGATGTGTCGTGATTATATTTAACCTCTCAGCATGAGGATATTTAAACTCAATTGTGGCATCTAAGTCCCACGGAACCTTATAAAATCATTAATTAATATCTGCAATAACCTTCCAATCCATTCATGTGAATGTATACATTAAGACGTGTTTTTTTTTGTTAAATTAATACGTGTGGTAATTTGGATTAACACATGTGCTAGTCATAAACTCTCAGTATTTTGTTTAACCTCTATACAGAAGGATATTGAAGTTAAACAGTAGTCTATCAGAATTACTAAATATGATAAATTAATATCTATATTAAGTTCTAGATATAATTCATGTAAATGTATAAAATAATGTGTATTTTTATTTAGGTTAACACATGTGTTAATGTGTATTAACACTTGTGTTAATCATAAACTTCCGTGATTCTAGTTAACCTCTTAGTGTAAGGATATATATACAAAACAACGGCCTTTGAGTCTCAATAAGCATGATATAATAACAATCTACGTTGACCTTCTACTTCCAACTCATGTTAATGAGGATTAACACATGTGTTAACCTTGAAGTGTCGTGATTCTATTTAACCTCTCTGCATAAGCATATTTAAACTCAATTGTGGCATCTAAGTCTCACAGAACATTATAAAATCATTAACAAATATCAGCAATAACCTTCCAATCCATTCATGTGAATGTATACATTAAGACTTGTTTTTGTAAGATTAACATGTGTGTTAATTTGGATTAACACATGTGTTAATAATGAACTCTAATGATTCTGGTTAACCCATATACGGAAGGTTTTTGAAGATAAATAGTAACCTATCAGAATCACTAAATTTCATAAACTAATATCCACATTAAGCTTCTAGATATATTTTATGTAAATGTATACAATAAAGCGTGTTATTTTATATTAACACATGTGTTAATGTGTATTAACATATGAGTTAATCTTTAACTCCCGTGGTTCTACTTAACATCATAGCGTATGGATTTTCATACTAAACAATGGTATTTGAGTCTCAGTATGCATGATATAATAACAATATACGTTGACCTTATACTTCCAATTCATGTTAATGAGAATTAACACATGTGTTAACCTTGAAGTGTCGTGATTCTTGTTAACTGCTCAGCCTGATGATATTCAAACTAAGTTGTGGCATCTTAGTCCCACGAAACATTGTAATATCATTAATTAATATCTACATTAACCTTCTAAACCATTTCATGTGAATTATACATTAAGACGTGTTTTTTTAGATTAATACGTGTGGTTATTTGGATTAACACATGTGCTAATCATAAACTCTCAGTATTTTGTTTAACCTCTATACGGAAGGATATTGATGTTAAACAGTAGTCTATCAGAAACACTAAATATGATAAATTAATATCCATATTAACTTCTAGATATAATTCATGTAAATGTATAAAATAAAGTGTGTTTTTATTTAGGTTAACACATGCGTTAATGTGTATTAACACTTGTGTTAATCATAAACTTCCGTGATTCTAGTTAACCTCTTAGTGTAAGGATTTATATACAAAACAACGGCCTTTGAGTCTCAGTAAGCATGATATAATAACAATCTACGTTGACCTTCTACTTCCAATTCATGTTAATGAGGATTAACACATGTGTTAACCTTGATGTGTCGTGATTATATTTAACCTCTCAGCATGAGGATATATAAACTCAATTGTGGCATCTAAGTCTCACGGAACCTTATAAAATCATTAATTAATATCTGCAATAACCTTCCAATCCATTCATGTGAATGTATACATTAAGACGTGTTTTTGTAAAGATTAACATGTGTGTTAATTTGGATTAACACATGTGTTAATAATTAACTCTCATGATTCTGGTTAACCCATATACGGAAGGTTTTTGAAGATAAATAGTAACCTATCAGAATCACTAAATTTCATAAACTAATATCCACATTAAGCTTCTAGATATAATTTATGTAAATGTATACAATAAAGCGTGTTTTTTATATTAACACATGTGTTAATGTGTATTAACACATGAATTAATCTTTAACTCCCGTGAATCTACTTAACCTCATAGCGTATGGATTTTCATACAAAATAATGGTCTTTGAGTCTCAGTACGCATGATATAATAACAATATACGTTGACCTTCTACTTCCAATTCATTTTAATGAGAATTAACACATGTGTTAACCTTGAAGTGTCGTGATCCTAGTTAACCTCTTAGCATGATGATATTCAAACTAAATTGTGGCATCTTAGTCCCACGGAACATTGTAAAATCATTAATTAATATCTACATTAACCTTCTAAACCATTTCATGTGAATTATAGATTAAGACGTGTTTTTTTTCCGTAGATTAATACGTGTGGTAATTTGGATTAACACATGTGCTAATGTGAAACAGGTTAACTCTCATATTCCCCCTCCTGTTCCATTCACTTGCTCCAAACCTACTACTGATGATCCTTCTGAGGATCATATACCCTCACCTTATTTCCCTGATAATATTAAGGATGATCCTGTTATTGAACAGTGCATTAGTGAATTAACTCCTGGTCAAGTGAATGATGTTATGTTCTACATTGATCAAAGAATTGTTCCTTCCAAAGAACAAGTTGCAGAATGGACCATAGAGCAAACACATCTGTTCTTTTTGATGTGTAGGCTTCATGGTTTTCCAGAGGGGATGGGGTATGATGAGGATGAGAATATTGTTTTGGAATCTGAATATGAAGATGTGAGTTCTGAGGACAATGAGACAGGGGTGTTCATGAAGATTGATGGAGAGACTAAGGATCAGAAGATGCAGGAATTGCATGCTTCTGCTGCTAATACTGTTCCTGATGAATCTTAACAATCTTAATATTTTGGCTTGGAATGTTAGAGGTCTTTCTAGCATTGCCAAACAAAATGAGGTTATGGAGATGTTGAATGATAGGAATATTAGTATCTGTTGTATTCTGGAATCCCATGTGAAAGGCAACAATCTAGATAAAGTCTGTGGGAGAGTTTTGAATGGGTGGGAATGGGTGTCAAATAGAGTCTATTGCTCTAATTGGGTCAGGATTATTGTTGGGTGGAGGCCGAATTTGGTTGATGTTATGGTGATTAGCAGTTCTGCTCAGGCTATTCACTGTTCTATTAAACCTAAAGTAGGTAGTGATAGTTTCTTTGGTTCATTTGTTTATGGTTTTGTAAAATACCCCTTCAGAAGGCCTCTTTGGCAAGATCTTCAGATGTTTGGTGGTTCTATTCAGCAGGATCCTTGGTTAGTCATGGGAGATTTTAATTCTGTTATGGACCCATCAGAGTGTTCTATGGGATCCTCTCAAGTTACTGCCTCTATGCTTGATTTGAGAGAGTGTTGCAGGATGGCTAACTTAGTTGATGTGCCTGCTTCTGGTTTTAAGTTCACATGGAATAAGTCTCCTGGCATGACTGATGGGTTACTTAAGAAGCTGGACAGAATTATGAGTAATGAGAGTTTTCTGACATGTTTCCAAGGTGTAACAGCTAGTTTTTTGCCATTTTATTCCTCTGACCATTCTCCAGCTCTAGTGTCTCTGAGAGGGCACAGCTGTTGGAAACCTAGGCCTTTCAAATTCATGAATCACTTGACAAATAATATGAAGTTCATTCCTATTGTGGAGGCTGCATGGAAGACTAATGTTAGAGGATGCCATATGTTCTCTGTGGTGTCAAAGTTAAAGAGTCTTAAAAAGCCTTTGAGAAGGTTGGGTAGGGATATGGGGGATTTGAGTGAGAAGGTTAAAACTCTAACAAAAGATTTGGGCAAAGTTCAAATGAGTATGGCACAGGATCCTCACAATAAAATTCTGAGGGATGAGGAAGTTTCTGCTATAAAGAATTTAAAGCAAGCCACTATTGATGAGGAGTTGTATTTGAAGCAGAAGGCTAAGGTGGAGTGGTTGAGAGCTGGAGATCAAAACACTGATTATTTCCACAAGGCAGTTAGGGGCAGGCAGAGTAGAAGCAGAATTAATTCTGTGACTGACAAGGATGGTAATTATTTTGAAGGAGATATGGTGGGAGATGCTTTTGTTAAACATTTTGAGAGTTTTATGGGACAAAGGGTTGAAGTGGAAGATATTAGAGATGCTGCTTCTTTGTTTCATGCCAAGATCCCTGGCCATTTGGCTGATTATATGGTCAGGGAGGTGACTGATGAGCAGTGTTGCAAAAATCGGTATTAATCAGTGATTAATCGGTGATTAATCGCTAGTCGGTAGGTTACTGAGTAATTTTTTGTTAATCGGTCCATTAATCGGTAGTCGGCCTAGTCGGGATTAGTCGGACCTAGTCGACCTAATCGGCCCTAGTCGGCCGGCCAAAAATAGACGATTCTAGCAAGTTTTTGGTGAAAATCTGTAATTCCGGCCAACTTCCTGACATATTCTGGCCAAAACCTATAAATTTCGGCAAGTTTCCAATCAAACAATGTAGATTCTTGCGATTAGTCATGTATACTTAAAAAAAATGGGTCGAAAGGGGTTAAAACATGTGTATTTATAATTAGTTGTCTATAAAAATGTGTGTATATATATAAAAAACTAAAAATTACACATAAAAACACCAATCCGATTAATCCCGATTAATCCTGATTAATCTCGATTAATCGCTAGTCCCCACCTTACCGACCGACTAGCGCCTAGCGAGTTCTACAACACTGCTGATGAGGAGGTCAAGAGAGCAATTTTTGACATTGATATTGACAAAGCTCCTGGTCCTGATGGCTTTTCCTCCAAATTCTTTAAGGCTTCATGGTATGTTTTGGGACCAGAGGTATGTGCTGCTATCAAAGAGTTTTTTCATAATGGTAGGCTACTTAATGAAGTTAATGCTACTATTATATCTCTTGTCCCTAAGTGCTCTAATCCTAGGAATGTTGCTGATTTTCGTCCCATAGCATGCTGTAATGTTCTTTATAAATGCATCTCTAAGATCATTTGTGAAAGGATTAAGGGCTCTTTAGATAGTATTGTTGATGAGTGCCAAAGTGCTTTTATTCCGGGTAGGCAGATAAGTGATAACATACTGTTAACACAAGAATTATTGAGGAACTATCATAGGAAGGTGGTTGAGCCCAGAATAGCCTTAAAGATTGATTTGCAGAAAGCATATGATACTGTTAATCATGATTTTCTGGAAGCTTGTCTGTACAATTTTGGATTCCATCCTTGTATGATCTCCTGGATAATGACTTGTATAAGGTCTGCTGCTTATACCATTAACCTTAATGGTCATGTTTATGGTTACTTTAAGGGCTTAAGGGGTTTGAGGCAGGGGGACCCTATGTCACCTTACCTATTCACAGTGGTGATGCAGGTTCTAAAGTTGATATTTGATAGAAGGATTAGGGAAGATGGTCAGTTTAGGTATCACTGGAAATGTGAAAACCTTAAACTTACTCATGTCTGCTTTGCTGATGATTTATTAATCTTTGCTCATGCTGATGTTGCTTCTGTTAGAGTGGTTAAGGCTGCTCTGGAAGAATTTAGTGGTGTTTCCATATAATGTTCTAGATATAATTCATGTAAATGTATAAAATAAAGTGTGTTTTTATTTAGGTTAACACATGTGTTAATGTGTATAACACTTGTGTTAGTCATAAACTTCCGTGATTCTAGTTAACCTCTTAGTGTAAGGATATATATACAAAACAACGGCCTTTGAGTCTCAATAAGCATGATATAATAACAATCTACGTTGACCTTCTACTTCCAATTCATGTTAATGAGGATTAACACATGTGTTAACCTTTTAGTGTCGTGATTCTATTTAACCTCTCTGCATAAGCATATTTAAACTCAATTGTGGCATCTAAGTCGCACAGAACATTATAAAATCATTAACAAATATCTGCAATAACCTTCCAATCCATTCATGTGAATGTATACACTAAAACGTGTTTTTGTAAGATTAACATGTGTGTTAATTTGGATTAACACATGTGTTAATAATGAACTCTCATGATTCTGGTTAACCCATATACGGAAGGTTTTTGAAGATAAATAGTAACCTATCAGAATCACTAAATTTCATAAACTAATATCCACATTAAGCTTCTAGATATAATTTATGTAAATGTATACAATAAAGCGTGTTTTTTTATATTAACACATGTGTTAATGTGTATTAACACATGAATTAATCTTTAACTCCCGTGATTCTACTTAACCTCATAGCGTATGGATTTTCATACAAAACAATGGTCTTTGAGTCTCAGTATGATGATATAATACCAATATGCGTTGACCTTCTACTTCCAATTCATTTTAATGAGAATTAACACATGTGTTAACCTTGAAGTGTCGTGATTCTGGTGAACCTCTTAGCATGATGATATTCAAACTAAATTGTGGCATCTTAGTCCCACGGAACATTGTAAAATCATTAATTAATATCTACATTAACCTTCTAAACCATTTCATGTGAATTATAGATTAAGACGTGTTTTTTTGGTAGATTAATACGTGTGGTAATTTGGATTAACACATGTGCTAATCATAAACTCTCAGCATTTTGTTTAACCTCTATACGGAAGGATATTGAGGTTAAACAGTGTCTATCAGAATCACTAAATATGACAAATTAATATCCATATTAACATCTAGATATAATTCATGTAAATGTATAAAATAAAGTGTGTTTTTATTTAGGTTAACACGTGTGTTAATGTGTATTAACACTTGTGTTTATCATAAACTTCCGTGATTCTAGTTAACCTCTTAGTGTAAGGATTTATATACAAAACAACGGCCTTTGAGTCTCAGTAAGCATGATATAATAACAATCTACCTTGACCTTCTACTTCCAATTAATGTTAATGAGGATTAACACATGTGTTAACCTTGATGTGTCGTGATTATATTTAACCACTCAGCATGAGGAAATTTAAACTCAATTGTGGCATCTAAGTCTCACGGAACATTATAAAATCATTAATTAATATCTGCAATAACCTTCCAATCCATTCATGTGAATGTGTACTTTAAGACGTGTTTTTTTTGTTAGATTAATACGTGCGGTAATTTGGATTAACACATGTGCTAATCATAAACTCTAAGTCTCTATACAAAAGGATATTGAAGTTAAACAGTAGTCTATCAGAATTACTAAATATGATAAATTAATATCCATATAATGTTCTAGATATAATTTATGTAAATGTATAAAATAAAGTGTGTTTTTATTTAGGTTAACACATGTGTTAATGTGTATTAACACTTGTGTTAATCATAAACTTCCGTGATTCTAGTTAACCTCTTAGTGTAAGGATATATATAAAAAACAACGGCCTTTGAGTCTCAATAAGCATGATATAATAACAATCTACGTTGACCTTCTACTTCCAATTCATGTTATTGAGGATTAACACATGTGTTAACCTTTTAGTGTCGTGATTCTATTTAACCTCTCTGCATAAGCATAGTTAAACTCAATTGTGGCATCTAAGTCGCACAGAACATTATAAAATCATTAACAAATATCTGCAATAACCTTCCAATCCATTCATGTGAATGTATACACTAAGACGTGTTTTTGTAAGATTAACATGTGTGTTAATTTGGATTAACACATGTGTTAATAATGAACTCTCATGATTCTGGTTAACCCATATACGGAAGGTTTTTGAAGATAAATAGTAACCTATCAGAATCACTAAATTTCATAAACTAATATCCACATTAAGCTTCTAGATATAATTTATGTAAATGTATACAATAAAGCGTGTTTTTTTATATTAAAACATGTGTTAATGTGTATTAACACATGAATTAATCTTTAACTCCCGTGGTTCTACTTAACCTCATAGCGTATGGATTTTCATACAAAACAATGGTCTTTGAGTCTCAGTATGATGATATAATACCAATATGCGTTGACCTTCTACTTCCAATTCATTTTAATGAGAATTAACACATGTGTTAACCTTGAAGTGTCGTGATTCTGGTGAACCTCTTAGCATGATGATATTCAAACTAAATTGTGGCATCTTAGTCCCACGGAACATTGTAAAATCATTAATTAATATCTACATTAACCTTCTAAACCATTTCATGTGAATTATAGATTAAGACGTGTTTTTTTGGTAGATTAATACGTGTGGTAATTTGGATTAACACATGTGCTAATCATAAACTCTCAGCATTTTGTTTAACCTCTATACGGAAGGATATTGAGGTTAAACAGTGTCTATCAGAATCACTAAATATGACAAATTAATATCCATATTAACATCTAGATATAATTCATGTAAATGTATAAAATAAAGTGTGTTTTTATTTAGGTTAACACGTGTGTTAATGTGTATTAACACTTGTGTTTATCATAAACTTCTGTGATTCTAGTTAACCTCTTAGTGTAAGGATTTATATACAAAACAACGGCCTTTGAGTCTCAGTAAGCATGATATAATAACAATCTACCATAAGGGCAATTTAGTGGTGTTTCACAATCAACCTTGGTATACTTCATCCATTTCATTATTACACTAATCAAACATCACAACAATCAAGCCCTCTGATCCTAACAATTGGTATCAGAGCTTGGTCAGTTAAATTCGATCTAACAATCAATTTAACGTAAAAGATCAGCTCACAATTATTGATACTCAGTTGAAGGTTGATCACCTGGTAAAAGTCCTTTTATTTAAAAAATAAACTTTCAAAAACCTCGTCTTAAAATCAACCTAACATGTCTCAAGTTAATGACATGAGCAACACTGGCACAAGAAACAAGCCACCTATGCTTGTCAGATCTAAATACAATATCTGGCAACGTAGGATGGGCCATGTTCTTGCTGAACAAAACACTAGGTGCTGGAAATCTGTTATCTTTGGCCCTCATGTTCCAACAGTCCCAAGTGCTGAGGACCCAAAAGTTCTAGTGAAAAAGAATCCTGAAAACTATTCTGAGCAAGATTTTCAAAAATTTGAGTTAGATGCTAAAGCTTTCAGTATTGTAGCAATGGCTCTACCAAATGGCATCTATGCTGGACTATTACACTGTAATAGTGCAAAAGAATTGTGGGATGCTTTAAAAGAACAATTTGGAGGAACAGAGGAGGTACGAAGATAGAGGAAGGAGTTGTGAATACCTCCGACCCATGGAACCCCAATGAGTGTGAGTGCAAGTGTGACTGTGCATTAATGGCTGCTACTAAGGTATCTTCTCAAGTTCTACAGAACTTATGTTCAGACAAATGTATTATAGCTTTTGCTAACATAAAAGAAGTAAATGAAAACCTTAAACAAAAGATCTTAGATTCAGAAAAACAATTTGAAAAACTCTCTAAAGAGTTGAAATCAAGACTTACTGAAAAGGAATCTGAGATCAGCAACCTAAAACATGAGGCAAGCATAACCAAAGATCAGCTCCAAACTATGGTATCAAAATATCAAGTTTGTAAAGAGGAGCTAGATTCCACCCAGGTCACTTGTGCAAAATGGGTAGAATCATGCAAAGGTTATGAAATACTACTCAACCAACAGACCAAAAGCCATATTAAATTTGGCATTGGATTTGACAAGACTTTTGATAAATCATTGAAAAGGAATCTGATTTGGTTGAGATAGTTCCCACAAATCTGGTTGGTCAAGAAGTAAAAGTCACTGAACCAAATGGTAAAAAGATTCTTCTTACAAAACCTAAAGGTTCCTCATCTAAAACTGCCATTGAAAAATATGAGTTTAAACCTACTTGGTCAGATGAGTGTGATGTTCTTGACAACTTCAAACCAGTAAATTTTTCCACCCCTGATGGTGTTAAAGCTCCACAGGCCATCATCATTCCTGATGGTGCTAAAGCATCACAGGCCATCATCATTCCCTTCACAAATCTTCAGACAGATGTTACAACATCTGTTGAAAAGAAGATAGTCAAAGGGAGAAGGAGAGAATAGGACCTAGGCTTGTTCTGTAGTTTTTGTGAAAGGAAGAATCATGTTACTAAAAACTGTTGTCTTCTAAAAGCTTTTGACATAAACAAAGGAACAAGCATTTGGAATCCTGCACCACCTTGCACTATATGTGGCAAGAAGAATCACAAGACTCAGGAGTGTATTTATCTTAAAAACTTTAATGATAAATTATATGAATATAAATACAAAACTAAGAGAAGTCTTGAGACAAGTACCTCAAAGGGAAAGTCTGAACAGATGCAAACATCTGTTCAAACACCTGAACAGATGCAAACATCTGTTCGAACATCTGTTACCCGAAATTTAAATCAAAACTCTGCTCCCAGAGATATCAAGGTAACAAATGTCATTCCACTTAACCAGGACCCAAGAGGATCTGGTCAGCCACCTTACCATAGGTCACCACATGTCTATGCAACCCACAAAAGGTCCCCTAGACCACAAGTAAATAGACATCCCTATGGCTACCATCACCTGATAGGAAATGGCCAAACATCTGTTGGTCACAACCAGCAGCAGTTGTTAAACCTTGATCAAAAACCTGGTGTAACAACTGACCTTTCCTCACAACTTGAGACTGAAATGTCTGGCAACCCATCCAAAGCCACAAAGGCTTTGGATACCCACCAAAACTAACTCATTTATTACTTGTGCAGGGAACTTCTAATGGTTTAGATAGTCTTTGGTATGTGGACAGTGGAGGTTCCAGGCACATGACAGGATGTAGAACCTTGCTCAGAGATTTCATTGCTCATGGGGGAGGTGATATATCTTTTGGTAATAATTCAAAGGGTAAGGTATTGGGTTCAGGGTCTGTTCAGGCTGGAAGGCTCAAGTTTGAAAATGTCAATCTTATTGATAATCTTAAATTTAACCTTCTTAGTGTTTCACAAATGAGTGACAAAGGCTATGGGTCATTCTTCACTAAGAAAACTTGTAAGATTATTGGGCCAGAAGTGGTTAAAAAGATTGAGTCCATCATAGCTGAGAGTACAGCATCACTTGTTGTTCACAGAAGTGGCAATGTGTATGTAGTTGATATGTTGAAAGATAATCCTGTGCCAAATGTCTGTTTATTTTCTACTGCCTCAGCAAAAGAAACAGAACTTTGGCATAGGAGGTTAGGTCACACTAACTTTCAAACTATCAACTCTCTCTCTCATAAGAACCTTGTAAGAGGTCTTCCACCAAAAATCTTCAAATGTGATGAACACTGCATTTCCTGTTGCTATCAAACCCTTTGAAGAACAGATGATTGGAAAGCCAAAACAAGACTATCTTATTTGATCCATAATAATAATAAGTACATACACAGATCCTATCTATTACAAGTCAGACATCAGCAGTTACAAAGTACTGAAGATCCAACAACTGCTGAAGAGTCAAACAGCTGATAGCCAAAGTACTGAAGACCAAACAGCTGTTGAGCGAACCACTGATGAGTAAAGTGCTGAAGACCAAACAGCTGTTGAGCAAACAGCTGTTGAGCAAACTACTGACGAGCAAACAGCTGATGGTCAAACAGCTGATGAGCAAAGGTCTGCTGAGGAAACCACTGCTGAGAAGATCTGTTGGAGTCAAACAGCTGTTAGGCTCCAACAGAGTTTACAACAACTGAAGAACAACAGAGGTTACAACAACTGAAGACCATCAGAGTTTTACAACAACTAATGAAGAAATCAACAGCAGTTTCAGCAACAGCGGTATCACCAACAGACTTTATTATAATAGAACAGTAGTGCTTCTGAGTCAGTACTTTATCAGTCTTTGTCTAGCATGGCTTAGTGCGATTGGTTAGCTGTATTTGTAATAGTTTTATTAGCAACCTGATCACGCTCCTAATATCCTGAAACCCTATAAATAGAACAGTTTCACAACTGTTCTATTATCGCTCAGATCAATATTCATTAAAGGATATTACTGGGTGATCAAGGGCTGAGGGGGAGCTGTGTACTTGTACTGTTCAATCTTACAAGATTAATAAAAGTATTTTAGTCAACAAAACAGTGTTCCTCCTGTTGTGATAATTTCCGCTGCACTTTCATTTATACTTCATCCATTTCATTATTACACTAATCAAACATCCCAACAATCAAGCCCTCTGATCCTAACAGAGGTTAAACAAAATGCTGAGAGTTTATGATTAGCACATGTGTTAATCCAAATTACCACACATATTAATCTACCCAAAAAACACGTCTTAATCTATAATTCACATGAAATGGTTTAGAAGGTTAATGTAGATATTAATTAATGATTTTACGATGTTCCGTGGGACTAAGATGCCACAATTTAGTTTGAATATCATCATTCTAAGAGGTTAACCAGAATCACGACACTTCAAGGTTAACACATGTGTTAATTCTCATTAAAATGAATTGGAAGTAGAAGGTCAACGCATATTGTTATTATATCATGCATACTGAGACTCAAAGACCATTGTTTTTGTATGAAAATCCATACGCTATGAGGTTAAGTAGAACCACGGGAGTTAAAGATTAATTCATGTGTTAATACACATTAACACATGTGTTAATATAAAAAACACGCTTTATTGTATACATTTACATAAATTATATCTAGAAGCTTAATGTGGATATTAGTTTATGAAATTTAGTGATTCTGATAGGTTACTATTTATCTTCAAAAACCTTCCGTATATGGGTTAACCAGAATCATGAGAGTTCATTATTAACACATGTGTTAATCCAAATTAACACACATGTTAATCTTACAAAAACACGTCTTAGTGTATACATTCACATGAATGGATTGGAAGGTTATTGCAGGTATTTGTTAATGATTTTATAATGTTCTGTGAGACTTAGATGCCACAATTGAGTTTAAATATGCTTATGCAGAGAGGTTAAATAGAATCACGACACTTCAAGGTTAACACATGTGTTAATTGATCGATGTCGTTTGGTCAATCAAAAATAAGTTAAAATATAGTATAGTGAAAGTGAGTCGTCTCCACAGGGAATTGGTGGAAAGAGTAGTTTTGCAAATTAACTAATAAACTAAAGTCTAATTGCTTTGTTGTTTGTCTTGGAATTTTAAGAAAATAAATTTAAGAAGTTGTTAACAATAATATAAAATAAGTAATCCCCTCCAGGCTTCCGGTTAATGATCCACTCTACTATTGTTTAAATGATTGGATACTACACAGACATAGCTTTGTTGGACGGTTCAAATCAAGTGATAACCGAACACAAGTTTTTAATAATAACCTGTACAATTCAATTACCAACCCACAAGTATCATCTACCCTCCCAATTATCAAACTACTCACGATGCAAGAAAACCGAATGTGAATGATAACAAGATAAGCAATTGAAGACAAGTGACTCGTTTAAATGATAAAAACCACAAATATTCTTCAACTAAATGAAAAACAATCCATAAACCAAATCAAACAAGAGTTCAAGTTTCACAAATAAACCATACACCCGGAGGTGATTACAAAGATGTTTAGCCACTCATGGTTACAAGAAATAACTCAAAAGTATGAATAATAATACCGAACATGTTGATGCAAACCGAAAGTAAGGATGAAAGATGAAGAACAATGGTGTTTGTAGCTTCAAAAGTCTCCAAAAGATCTCTAATTTTCGTGCATAAGGGCTTAGGAGGCTGCTAGGGTTGATAAAAATCATTATATTAAAGAAAAACAAACTTTCCTAATTTTGCTCTTCAGCCAGCCGTAAGGTACTGATCAGGGTCGTAGCTTACAGTTCAGTCAGTCTATCAGCATTGCTTTATTCAACAGTACCTTATAGATCAGCCCTGTAGCTTACTATCCAAACCCACGTGAAAAAGCTCTAAATGCCTTGTAATTCATCAGTAAGCTACAGATGGAAGGCGTAGCTTACACCTTGTTTCTTCAACTTCTTTCCAAAGCATTTTTCCTTCAAATCCTTGCATCCAAACACCCATCCAATCTCGTTTTGCTTCATCCAAACACACTTTAATCTTTACTTCTTCATCACAAACATCCTTCAAACATCCTACAAACATCCAATCCTCTTCTACGAGCTCCCGAGCATTCTCAATTCTTCAATTCTTCAACTTTGAACACCACGCTTCACACTTTTCGGCTCTAATTCCATCCGCTTAGCCATTTATCCTGAAACAATCAAAGCAAGCGTAGTTATCCCATTCATCATATATTATGAACACAAACACAACAAAAACACACAAAATGGGCTTATTATTAACCATTCATTCACCCTCTCATCATTAATCCTCATTAACATGAATTGGAAGTAGAAGGTCAACGTAGATTGTTATTATATCATGCTTATTGAGACTCAAAGGCCGTTGTTTTGTATATATATCCTTACACTAAGAGGTTGACTAGAATCAGAAGTTTATGATTAACATAGGTGTTAATACACATTAACACGTGTATTAACCTAAATAAAAACACACTTTATTTTATACATTTACATGAATTATATCTAGAACTTAATATGGATTTTAATTTATCATATTTAGTAATTCTGATAGACTACTGTTTAACTTCAATATCCTTTTGTATAGAGGTTAAACAAAATACTGAGAGTTTATGATTAGCACATGTGTTAATCCAAATTACCACACGTATTAATCTACCAAAAAAACACGACTTAATCTATAATTCACATGAAATGGTTTAGAAGGTTAATGTAGATATTAATGAATGATTTTACAATGTTCCGTGGGACTAAGATGCCACAATTTAGTTTGAATATCATCATGCTAAGAGGTTAACCAGAATCACGACACTTCAAGGTTAACACATGTGTTAATTCTCATTAAAATGAATTGGAAGTAGAAGGTCAACGCATATTGTTATCATATCATGCATACTGAGACTCAAAGACCATTGTTTTGTATGAAAATCCATACGCTATGAGGTTAAGTAGAACCACGGGAGTTAAAGATTAATTCATGTGTTAATACACATTAACACATGTGTTAATATAAAAAAACACGCTTTATTGTATACATTTACATAAATTATATCTAGAAGCTTAATGTGGATATTAGTTTATGAAATTTAGTGATTCTGATAGGTTACTATTTATCTTCAAAAACCTTTCGTATATGGGTTAACCAGAATCATGAGAGTTCATTATTAACACATGTGTTAATCCAAATTAACACACATGTTAATCTTACAAAAACATGTCTTAGTGTATACATTCACATGAATGGATTGGAAGGTTATTGCAGATATTTGTTAATGATTTTATAATGTTCTGTGAGACTTAGATGCCACAATTGAGTTTAAATATGCTTATGCAGAGAGGTTAAATAGAATCACGACACTTCAAGGTTAACACATGTGTTAATCCTCATTAACATGAATTGGAAGTAGAAGGTCAACGTAGATTGTTATTATATCGTGCTTATTGAGACTCAAAGGCCGTTGTTTTGTATATATATCCTTACACTAAGAGGTTAACTAGAATCACAGTAGTTTAGGATTAACACAAGTGTTAATACACATTAACACGTGTGTTAACCTAAATAAAAACACACTTTATTTTATACATTTACATGAATTATATCTAGAACTTAATATGGATATTAATTTATCATATTTAGTAATTCTGATAGACTACTGTTTAACTTCAATATCCTTTTGTATAGAGGTTAAACAAAATACTCTGAGTTTATGATTAGCAAATGTGTTAATCCAAATTACCAGACGTATTAATCTAACAAAAAAAAACACGTCTTAATGTATACATTCACATGAATGGATTGGAAGGTTATTGCAGATATTAATTAATGATTTTATAATGTTCCGTGAGACTTAGATGCCACAATTGAGTTTAAATATCCTTATGCTGAGAGGTTGAATATAATCACGACACATCAAGGTTAACACATGTGTTAATCATCATTAACATGAATTGGAAGTAGAAGGTCAACGTAGATTGTTATTATATCATGCTTACTGAGACTCAAAGGCCGTTGATTTGTATATAAATCCTTACACTAAGAGGTTAACTAGAATCACAGAAGTTTATGATTAACACAAGTGTTAATACACATTAACACATGTGTTAACCTAAATAAAAACACACTTTATTTTATACATTTACATGAATTATATCTAGATGTTAATATGGATATTAATTTATCATATTTAGTGATTCTGATAGACACTATTTAACTTCAATATCCTTCCGTATATAGGTTAAACAAAATGCTGAGAGTTTATGATTAGCACATGTGTTAATCCAAATTACCACACGTATTAATCTACCAAAAAAACACGTCTTAATCTATAATTCACATGAAATGGTTTAGAAGGTTAATGTAGATATTAATTAATGATTTTACAATGTTCCGTGGGACTAAGATGCCACAATTTAGTTTGAATATCATCATGCTAAGAGGTTAACCAGAATCACGACACTTCAAGGTTAACACATGTGTTAATTCTCATTAAAATGAATTGGAAGTAGAAGGTCAACGCATATTGTTATTATATCATCATACTGAGACTCAAAGACCATTGTTTTGTATGAAAATCCATACGCTATGAGGTTAAGTAGAACCACGGGAGTTAAAGATTAATTCATGTGTTAATACACATTAACACATGTGTTAATATAAAAAACACGCTTTATTGTATACATTTACATAAATTGTTGGATCAGTGGCCTCTTTTAGTGAACACTTATGTGTTACAGATTTATATAAGAGTTAATGAGCAGCGGAATAATAAGTGTTCAAAGATAAAAAGATCACTTTTAAGAGGAGTTATTACTCCCCCTTGACTGAGTAGTAAATGAGAAACAATAAATACAGTTCAAGTATAAAGCAGTAAAGCAATTTATGTTTCTCAGATGTGAAATGGATTATAAGTTAAAAGCTTGAAGGTTTTCAATTGATTTCAAAGTAAATCACAAAATATCACATCTCACATGTCTAAAATAGATGAACAAACTCATCTATTTATAGACCAACATACTAAACTGTTGTCTGAAGTTATCTAAGATATTCAACAAAGATATTCGGATTAAGATAAGGTTACAACAGTCGGTACATCGAAACTTGAAATCAAGACTTTAACAAAACAATATAATAATAAAACTACTGAAGTCTTCAGTCGGTTAGAAGCTTCTGATGACAAAGTGCTGATGAGTGACAAACTGCTGATGAGTAGTTTGTCTAGTATCCTCCAGATTTCTGCTGTCATCCGGGTAGTAAGAGTACATCTTTGTTGCTTAGTGAGAGATCCCAATTCAGGTGTAAGATGTTGAATTGTAAGAAGGTCTTTGGAAGATAGAACACTCAACTCCTTTGAGTTTTTGTAGACCTTACTTGAACGATCTCTCCTGGTCACTAATACTGAGTTGGAATCAGTAAATGACCATTTGATTATGTTTACCTTTGACCTGTCAAAGTCAAAGGCATAGGAAACCAAGCCTGTTTCCTGGGGTAAACCTGAGGATGATTGTGGAATGTCTTCTACTTCAGTGACTCTCAGGTGAGATTCTTGACTACCTTGTAAGTCAACACCACTTTGAATAGGCATGTTGGGCAAGTGATGTTCTGTTACAACTCTTGTATGTGACTTCTCTTGAATGGATTGTTGTAGCTGATAGGCATAGGTAGCTTTGTCTCTGAATTGTGTAAGCAAGGGTTTTTCTTCTACATCAAAGTCTCCATGTACTAACTGATTTCCTTCCAAGAGTACCATCTTGAAATCAGTCTTCACGATGGGTTCTCTCTCTGCTTTCCTCTTTGTGGCTGGCTTTCTCAATGCACCAGAAGATCTCCTTATGATTGAAGTTGGTTGGACTTCAGGAGTTTCAAACCTTTCTGGCTCTGCAGCTTTACTGGCCTTAAACTTCTTGTATGTCTCATATAAAGTTTGTTCTTTCCATTTTGAGACTGAGGCCTTTGAACCATAGCCATTTGCCACCAGTTCTTCTACAATCTCTGCTCTTTTGGCTTTCCTCTCTTTCTCTGTTGCTAACCTATCAGATAGCATTTGAGCTCTTCTTGTAAGTTCTTCAGTAGAGAGTCTTTTGAGAGCAGCTTGTTTTGATTTGGAGTTCTTGGTTATGAATGTGATCAGCTGTGCCCTTTTGTCTTCTTCAGCAACAGCTTCAAGTGCTCTTTCTTCAGCCTCAAGCTCATCAAGCTTTTCTTGATACTTGATCAGTTTCTCTTGAAAGTTCAGATCATCTCTATGTTCCACACTTTGTCTTCCTTAGCCTTCTTTGCAGCCTCTTTCAAACTCTTCTCCAATAATTCTTTTGACATGGCAATGGGAGTAGGGTTTAAAACAGTTGTAGAAGTTGTAGTTGGCATAGGAATGGAAGCTGGTTCTCTTTCAGGTGCCTTAGAAACTTCTTGTGTTTGTTTGGAAGATGAAACTTCTGATGGTTTGTCTGTCTTCACAACTACTGAAGGATTGTCTTCAGCAGTTTGATAAGTATGATCAGCAGTTTCTTCAGTTGCCTTAGATGATGAGAACTCCTGAAATATTTCTTTTCCTGGTCTTTGAATTGGCTTTTCAGCTTCAGGATTTTCTCTGATAGTAACTTCAGGTTCTGGTTCCTTAATCTTCTCCCCCTTTTTGGCTTCATCCACTTTTGGAAGCCTTAGAGAGTGAGAAGTTGCAGCAGACAACCTTGCTAACTGATCTTGAGTTTGATCCATCTTCTTGTTCAGTTCAGCAAGTCTTGAATTTATCAACCCAAATTGGTTGTTGGCTTTCAACTCCCAAGCAGTTGTAAATGTTTTGAGTTGATCAGTGATAATTTGCTTCATTGTCTGGAACAGGGGACCATCTGGGCTGCATAGCTGGTTCAAGTCTATGCTTGATAGCCCAGAGAATTGGGTAGGTTTTTTTTGTGAAGGGTGTGTTTTTGGGTGATCTTCAGACTTCTCTGAAGATGGCACTTTTGGGGAATGTTGGGCTAAGTGGTCTTTAACCTGATCCTTGGTGACCAGCTTCTTGAGCTTGGAGACCTTAGATACAGGATCTTCAACATCAACCGTCAATTCTGTTTGTGGAATGTTTGATTCATCATCCAAACTAATGGAATCATCTGAATCCCTGATAGTGTCCTCAGAGAGGGCAGGATCAGTTGTATCATGAGCTAGCACCAAACTAGTTTTCTCATGAACCTCTTTTTCTTGGAACTGAGGTTTTCCTACTTCAGGCACTAGGCCTTCATCAGTAGTTGCCAAATTTGAGGTCTTATTTATGTTACTACTATCCTCAGGTTCACCACTGGGTGATAAATGAGTAGTAGCAGCCTCAAAAGTACCAAGAGTTTCTAAGTTTGGGCTAATAAGGTCCACATCCATGTCAAGTGTTGAAGGCATCTCCCCAATTTGATGTGTTGCTGGGGGAGTGACATGTGTTGGATGGGATCCTTTTAGTCCTGAGAGAAGTTGGGCAATTTCAAAGGTTGTGTGGGAAGGTTCAGGTTCAGTAGTTGTAATGGGTAGGTGTTCAGTAGTTTGTATAGGTTTAGGTTCAGGTTCAGCAGTTTCAAAGGTTGGGTCAGTTGTTACAGCCTTCTTAAATCTTTTTCTTTTGAAAATGACTGTAACAGGTTTTCTTTTAGGAGGTGGAGAAGGTGTGTGCTGAGAGGATGTTTCAGCCACATCCTTATCAAGTGCAGATTGCACATCATCAGTTTCGGGGATCTCCACTTCCTGAACTGTCTTTTTCTTTGGTTTGGTTTGTTTTTGTTTTTGCTGTTTAGGCTTTTTGGACTTCTTTTTGGGTTTGGAAAATGTGGGTTCCTCAGGGATTGGTTGTTCTTCCCTTTGGTCATCTTCTAGCAAAAGTGCTGGTTTATTGTGCCTAGAGAATACTTGTGAAGTCAGTGGGTTTAAAGTTGTTGACTCACCCACAAGTACTCCCTCTCCAAGTTCTTTGATTATGCATTGCATAACAAATCTTGGGTACAGTAAAAACTTCTTTTTGTCATTTTGATGGTGCAGAACCAACTCATTGAAAAACAGTTTTGATGCCTTGTAAGGAGTTTCATTTATTATTGAATGAAAAATTGGTTGAAAAGTAGAAGGCATCTGATCAATAGACCCAGTTTTTGGACTTAAGCACATAATTATATAATGAATTAACAGTTTATATTTTGGGTCAAAATATTTCTTATAAACTGTAGCTTGTGCTAAAGTACCTTGATAGCCACATTCTGTCATGGTCAGATGGATGTCAGAATTTGGGATATGCTCAGGAGCATTAGAATCCTTCAAACCAAGTCTTATGCTTAGTGTTTCTGGTGATATGGCCATCAGTTTCCCTTGAATTGAAGATTTGAGGGAAATCACTTCATTATTAACTGTCACCGTCTCTGTATTAGCCCAGAACTCATTAAGAGTTTCTTCATGAATGGGTGGATCAATGGTGAAAGCTTCATAATATTGGGATTTCATGATGAGATCAATGATTTCATCATACTGGGACCAGGCTTCATCTTTCTCAAAGTAGCCTCGTTGATTACGTCCCTGTTTTAGAACGAGAGCCATGGTTGTTTTGATCGAACAGTATTTTTAGGTTAGAGAGGGGGTTTTGGTTTTGCTTTGAGAGAGAGAGAGAGGGAATTTTGCTTTTTGAATGGATAAGTGTTTGAAAAAGGTATTTATCAGAAGTTTTTAACCGACTAGGTCAAACTTCTGATGAGTGAAAAGTCTGTTTTACCCTTTTTAATGAAACTGCTGATGAAGAAGGTTTCTTCATCAGTGGTTTTGGTCATCTCTTCAGCAGTTTCAACTGCTGATGAGAATGACTTTTAAAACACTTAAATAACTTCTGATTCTCATCAGTAGTTATTTCCATTTTGAAAATTTCCCATTTTTTATTTTCATTAGTAGTTTCTCTCAAAAATTGTTCTTCAGAGGTTTGTGACAGATAAGTATGTAAGTGAAAAATAAAATATGTGCAGAACTAAAAAGTGAAACACTTACAGACTTTCTTCCAAATTTAACATCCCAAGCATGGATACTAACCTCTGAAAAGTTGTTGAATCAAGGGGTTTGGTGAAAATGTCAGCTATTTGATTAGCAGTTGTGACATGCTTCAACTCAATCTTGCCTTTTTCATAGCAATCTCTTATGAAATGATACCTGATTTCAATATGTTTAGTTTTTGAGAACTGAACAGGATTTTGAATGATGCTAATGGCAGATTTGCTGTCTACTAAGAGTGGAGTCTTGGTCTCTTTGATTCCATAATCAAGCAGTTGATATTGGAGCCATTGTATCTGTGAAGTACAGCTTGCAGCAGCAATGTATTCAGCTTCAGCTGTTGAAGTTGCCACAGATGTTTGTTTCTTTGATTGCCAGGACACCAGACAGTTTCCTAAAAATTGACAACCACCAGATGTTGATTTTCTTGACGTCTTGCACCTTGCATAGTCACTATCTGAAAAAGCTGTTAACTTGGTATTGCTTGAAGCAGGATACCAAATTCCTAAAGTAGGAGTTCCTTTCAGATATCTGAAGATTCTTTTGACTGCAATTAGGTGTGATTCTCTTGGTGCAGATTGGTATCTAGCATAGACACAAGTTGAGAACATAATATCTGGTCTAGAAGCAGTTAAATGCAAAAGAGAACCTATCATACATCTATACATGGTTTGATCAATATGTTTCCCTTGATCATCTGGTTCAACTTGTGTGATTGGTGTCATGGGAGTGGAACATGTTTTACAGTCTTGTAAAGAAAATTTGTTTAATAATTCTTTAACATATTTTGATTGATGTATAAATGTTCCATTTGATTGTTGCTTGATTTGCAGTCCCAAAAAGTACTGCAATTCTCCCATTGTACTCATTTCAAATTTAGATTGCATGAGTTTCTTAAAATCTTCACACAGTTTTGAGTTTGTTGAACCAAATATGATATCATCAACATAAATTTGAACAAGTAAGACATGATTTCCAACATGTTTTATGAAAAGAGTTTTATCAATTGATCCCCTTGAGAAGTGATTCTTAAGTAAAAAGTTTGAGAGTGTTTCATACCAGGCTCTTGGAGCCTATTTTAGCCCATAAAGAGCTTTGTCAAGTCTGTAAACCCAGTCAGGATGAGAAGGATCCTCAAACCCTAGAGGTTGATAGACATACACTTCTTCTTTTATTTTTCCATACAAAAATGCACTTTTGACATCCATTTGATAAACTTTAATGTTGTTGGAAATTGCATAAGCTAAAAATAACATGATAGCTTCAAGTCTTGCAACTGGTGCAAAGGTTTCATCATAATCAATTCCTTCCTCTTGAGAATAACCTTGTACCATCAATCTTGCTTTGTTCTTGATGATCATACCAGCCTCATCTGATTTGTTTCTGAAGACCCATCTTGTACCAATTGGTTGCTTGTCTTGAGGTAAGGGACATATTTCCCAAACCTGTTGTTTCTTGAACTGAAGCAACTCTTCTTGCATTGCTTGCACCCAATTGTTGTCTTTGAGGGCTTCTTGATATTTCTTTGGTTCCAACTGAGAAATGAATGCTGAGAAGAAGCAAAAGTTGGAAAGTTGGTTTCTAGTAAGTACCCCTGAGGCAATATCACCCATGATTTGATCCAATGGATGATCCTTGTGTTCAATCAGTTGTTGTAGACCAGTACTAGAGGATGGCTCTACTGGTTCTTCAAATAAACCACTGAGATTGATAATATCTGGTTCAGCTGTTGTTTGAGGTTCAGGAGTTTTCGGTTCAGCTGAATCAGTACTTTCAAAATGTTCATCAGTAGTTCCTGAAGTTGAAGCTATTGAAACTTCTGAAGGTTTAATAGTTGATCTTCTGACTGTGTTTGGAGTCCATGGTGCAGGACTATCATCTTCAAATCCTTGAAAACCATTTTGAGGAGGTTTGGATGATTCAACAGTCTTTTCAGGTCCGAAATGAAAGTTGTCAAGATCAAATAATTCAGCAGGATTTGCTGGAATAAGAGTGTGTTTTGATTCATTGAACTTGACATTCAGTGTTTCTTCTACTATCTTGGTTCTTGAATTAAAAACTTTATAAGCTTTTCTCAAAGGAGAATAACCAAGAAAATAACCTGTATCAACTTTTGCAGCAAATTTTGAGATAGAGTCTTTGATGTTGAGGATAAAACATTGACATCCAAAAGCCCTGAAGAAGGAGATAAGGGGCTTTATGCCATGAAGAATTTCATAGGCAGTCTTGGTATGTCTCTTGTTGATAAGAACTCTATTCTGAACATAACAAGCTGTGTTGACTGCTTCAGCCCAAAAATACAAAGGTAGGCCTGAATCAGCTAACATGGTTCTAGCTGCTTCTATTAAGGTTCTGTTCTTCCTTTCTACCACACCATTTTGTTCAGGAGTTCTGGGAATGCTGAACTGTCTAACAATCCCTTTAGACAAACAGAATTCATCCAGAGTTTTGTTCCTGAACTCTGTCCCATTGTCACTCCTGATGACTTTGACAGAAACAGAATATTGCTTCTCAACTTGTAGAATGAAGAACTTGATGATCTCAGCTGCCTCATCCTTGGAATATAAGAAGAAGACCCATTGATGGAGAGGCTAAAACCCGAGTGTTAATGTGATTAAAATGGTTGGCTTTATTGTATTTTGGATGATTATATAGTTTGAATAAGATAACTACGCGAATTCATGGATTTGCAGGTTAAATATGAATATTGGACGTGTTTTGGAGGAAATTCATTAATTGGACCTGAAGATTAAAATTGATGACATGATAGAGGGTTGAAAGACGAAAACGTGGCCGAAAACGGTGAAGAAAACGGAGTTATAATGAAAAAGTTATGAAGAAAACAAGTTTGGTAGAAAGCTGTCAGAGGTGTAGCTTACGGAGCTGATGTTGAGTGGAGTAGCTTACAGCAAACACTTGGCTGATAACATCAGAATGTGCAGTAGCGTAGCCTACGGCTCTGATGCTGACTGGTGTAGGCTACGATGCTGGACTACGGGAAACTCATTAAAAGTCATAAAAAAATAGGGTTTTTGGCCACCATTCCATTCTAACTTTTCTTGGGGACTTTGTGGACGATTTTTGGAGCATTCTTGGAGATCTTTTCACCATTCTAACCATTCCAATCATCATTCTAACATCAAACATGCAATCAAACATCAAGATTGAAGATCAAATCAAGAACATGAGTGGCTAATCTTTTCGTGGTTTCCTCCGGGTGGAGGATTCTTGTAAGTGGATGATTATTTTTAGTTTTTCTTTGTATTTGAGATTAGCAATCTAAGCATTCGATGCTTTTTGCTTGGTAATTGATTAGTTTGATTTGTAAACGGTTGATTTTTATCTGAAACCTAGTTTTGATTCTTTCAATTCCCGAGAGTTCTAGTAATTGGGATATATTAGATAGGAATTAGGTTTGGTAATCTTCAATTGATAATCGTGTGATAACCTTTCGTTGTTTTGCAATCAAAGTACTTAGTCCTCGTTTATCACAATCAACTAATTAATTCTCTTAATCATGTCTATGTGATTTTCTCAATAAAAACTAATAACTTGAAGCCACTTTGAATCCGAAACCTGGAGGAATCACCTTTTCCCCAATTGTTTACATCTTAATTTTTATTTTGTTTTCACAATCATTCTCAAACAACCGAATTTTATTTTTCTTGCAACTAGTTAATTAATTAGTAATAAATTAAGTAAACCAAACACTTTCCACAGCACTCCTCGTGGTTCGACACCTGACTTACCCTATCTAATAAGGTAATAAGGAACTGATTTTAATCTTATTTTTGACTGACCCTTCGACATCGGTCAAATTTTGGCGCCGTTGCCGGGGAGTCGTGCGCAAAGTGTTATTTTTCTTAGTTTAATTAAAAATTCCAAAAAAGCCAAAAATATTTATTTTCTGTTTGTTTAGTTTATTGTTCAGTATTACGCTCGGTTTTCTTGTTTGTTTTGTGCAGGTAACTCTTCAGTTGCATGCATCATACAAGACACTCAGGGAAGTCATCTCCGTTAGTGTTCGATCCAGAGGTTGAGAAAACAGCTCGGCAGAACCGAGTACTTCATAGAGAGAAAAAGGTCTTACACTCGCCAGTTTCACAGTTCAGATCTATGGAGAACATTGACTTAACCACTAAACCGATGTCCCAACCACAGTTTTCACCTAGCCAAAACAACCCATCACCCAATATATTCGCCACATCTGAACCGCCACCACAATCCAGTACTCAATCATCACAAATTCCACCATTCCCAAATTTTGATAATCTTCCACCATCACATTCACAATCATCATCCTTACCACAACCAACCACAACCCACGCTTCTCCAATAACTTCTCTCCCGAATTTCGAGAGGTTTAACCCACAACAAGGCCAATCTTCGGCACAAGACCCAACTTTTACCCAAAAACCTGTGACCAGTCACTCTTCACCGTATGTGAGAGTGGTTTCTGACGATAATAACCTGAACCAAGCTGATACACAATTCCCACAGACTTCTGCAACTCAATATCCATCCTTTCAGCCACCATCATTTAGCTTCAGTCAAAGAATGAATCAAGGTAACTACGAATATGATGATGGGGATTTGGATGGGGATGAAGGAGATCATGGGACCTATCAATTGGTGAGGCCACAAAATTTGAACCATCAGGGATACCCTCAATTTAATCCTGCACCTCAAGGGTGCCAAGTCTTTCCAGAAGTTCCAGTTCACCCTGCACCTCGACAGCAACCAGTGGTGAATCGACCTTTGAGACCTAACCCAAGGAATGTGATACCTCCAGCTAATAATCAAGCAGGCATTCCCATGAGATTTGAGAGAGGTCCGGTGAGAGGTATTGAAAGCCACTTTAGACCTGCCATTGTTCATAACCCATCTGCAGTGGTCATTCCACAACTGCATGGTAGGTCGTTTGAAGTGAGATCACAGGCAATTCAAAGTTTGCCTAAATATCATGGGTTAGTGACTGAAGAGCCGTACATGCATCTTGGGGCTTATGATGCGAGATGCAACACGATTGGGGGACAAGGGTTTACACAGGATAAGGTGAAGCTGGTACTGTTCCAATTTACTCTAGAGGATAAAGCACAACAATGGTTCCAATCATTACCTTCAGCCTCTATCCGCACCTGGTTAGAAATGCAACAACAATTCCTTGATGAGTTCTACACAAGTCAGCGAACCAATGATGCAAGGAAGAACATCAGGAATTTCTCTCAACAGCCCGGTGAGTTATTTCACGAAGCACTCACCCGATTCAAGATGATGATCAACAATTGCCCACATCATGACATCCAACTGTGGGAGTTGATCAACTCATTTTACGAGGGACTACACTATGAGGACCAAGGTGCGTTAGATTCTATTTCAAATGGTACATTTGGCACTAATGATGAACAGGTTGATTGGGAATACCTTGAGAGGAGAGCTGAGACAACGAAGAGGAAAGCACAATCTTCGAGAAGGTCAAGGCAAGCAACAGTAAAAGCTGCAAGTGGGGGTAGTACAGGTGATGCTGAAAGGATAGCTAGGTTAGAATATCAGATAGCTAACTTAGGAGTGAATGGTCAGCCCATGTGTGGGCATTGTGGGGATGTGGGACATATTGCAGATGGTTGTCCTAGTATAGTGGGTGAGATGGAAGTGGTGAACCAGGTACAAGGGGGAAATAGGAATTGGTCGAACATGATTTCAAATACTTATCACCCAGGTCTTAGAAATCACCCAAATTTTAGTTATGGAGATAGTGGTGGGAGTTACAAAAGGGGTGTTCAGTCCTCTGAAACATCAGGTGGTGGGATAAGTGAGGTGATGAACATGTTGAAGCTGATTCAACAGGATTTGCAGGCCATTAAGCAGAAAGGTGAGGTACGTGATAAAACGGTTCAGGCTTTAACTACGCAGGTTGAGCAGCTAGCAGGAGACGTGGCAGAGATGAAGAAGGCAAATGGGAAGCTGCCAAGTGATACTCAGGTTAATCCGGCGCATCAGTCATCATCAAATATGAAGAACGTGCGGATAAATGCGGTAAGTCTTCTGTCCAATCATATAGATTGTATAACTGAACAGGATCCGATTTCACAAGTGACACATAAAAATTTAAAAAAAATGTTTTGTGAAAAATTTTTAAGTGAAAATCCCACTATGGCTGAGGATAAGTGTGGGGAAGGTAAACCTGCCCCATTTCCTCTAGCTGCAGTGGAACAAAATAAAACATCAATTTTGAGAGAAACCCCACTAAAGGATGAAAAGTGGGAAGAGTTTGTAAAAGTAAAAATCAATCGACCATTACTTGATGTTTTAAAAGAAGATCCTGTTCATGCTAAAAGTTTGAAAGAATTGAGTACCCAAAACCGACACAACAAGTTGCCAAAACAGTTTGATTTACCAGTAAATGTTCGTGCTGTGTTATTGGGTACGTGTCCACCGAAACTCCAAGATCCAGGAACGCCTTTAATTCCAATACAGATTGGAGAACTTAAAATTGACAGGGCATTATTGGATCTTGGAGCGTGTGTTAGCATTCTTCCAGGGTGTATCTATGACCAATATGATTTTGGTCCTCTGAAAGAGGTCGACATCACCATGGTGTTGGCAAATCAAAAAGCGATACGTCCTAGGGGAATGTTAACGGATGTGATAGTCAAGGTGGAGGATTGTTTTTACCCGGTGGATTTCTTGGTAATGGATTGTGTCTCTAATAAAAAAGAGACACAACCCATGGTTATATTGGGTAGACCGTTCTTGGCAACTGCACACGCAGTGATTGATTGTGCCAATGGGACGGTTAATATGAGGTTTGGGGAAAGAACATTGAGTTTGAATGTGTTTTTAAGTTTTACTAACCCAAACGCCGAGGAAGAATGTTTCATGGTTGACAGGATTGAAGAAACTGGACTCAAGAAGGGTAAGCAGAAGAAGAAGAAGAAGAAGAAGGTCAAGAAACGAGCTAAGGTCAACAAGGAGGGCATAAGAGCAAGAGCTCCAGATCATAGCTATAGGATGTCTGAGGCATTACCACAGGATGGAGAGGATGCATGCTTAGCGGCTGAGGGATGCAAGCATCCCACTCGTCCACCATGATTAGAACACCAGGTAAAGTCAGGCTGAAGACTGTAAACTTAGCGCTACCGGGAGGCAGCCCGGAATTTTCTTTACTTTATTGTTTTTTTATTTGTTTCTTTATTTGCTTGTGTGTCTTTATTTTTGTGGTTGTTTGCTAAGTAACTAATCGTTGCGGGTGGTAGTTAATAGTCGCGTATGTTGAGATTGGTGGTTGGGAAAGAATTGGGTAAGCATTAAAAACACCATACATTGGGGACAATGTATCCCAAGTGTGGGGATGGGGTGACCCTAGGGAAAGTTAAGGAGGAATCACTTACTTTGCAGGAAAAATGGGGAAATTTTGAAAATTTTTGAAAAATTTAATTGAAATTTTCTTGCAATTTTGTCACCTTTCTACTTGATCAGGCATAAAAGCCGAATTTTCAGTCACCAAAGAGTCTTTTACCAAGTATAAAAACCTGAGATCCTTAATCATGGTTGTCCCTTTAAGTTTCATGAGAGTATTTCTGGCGAGTATTTTTATTGAAAATTGAAAAGAGATGCCTAACTAGGGATAACATGCTTATAGGACTTGCATATGCTACATGTCGGCAACCTATTTCCCTACATTGTGAGATCTTGAGCCTGCTAGATGCTAAATTGATATATATGTTCATTTGTTGAGAGTAGGCCAAATGTTTCTTTGTTACAGAATTTGTGTAATTTGATACATGCTAAAGCTGTAGGCAAAATGTGCACATAGACGAGAGAGGCAAATTAGGAACCCCATTTTTCTGTTTTGTCTTTGTGTTGAATTGTTTGCCAAAACTCACCATTAGTAACCCATATTGAGCCTAGACCTTTCATTTGTAAAACCTACACTATTACCCAAATCGACCCGTTTACCTTTCTTGAATAAAAATGATGACATCCATTGTGTTTCATGTATGGTTATGTGTTATAGTTATATTCAGTGTTAAAAAAAAGAAAAAAAAGAAAAATATCAAAGAAAAAAAAATAAAAAAAATAAAAAAAAATAGAAGTGATTGTTATGGGTCAATTATGCCCAAGTTTGTGTGTTAGCGTGTTATTGTGAGTTGTGAATAAGGATGCTCATTCAATTGTGTTAAACCTATTGTTTGTGAGCCACTTGGTAACCAAATTCATCCTACCTTTACCTTAAGCCCAAAACCCATAAGACCTTTCAATGTGTGCACAATTTATAGCTTATGTGTGATTGTTATACAAACCTATGATAACAAGGTTACATTCTTGGTTTTCTGAGTGATATACACTAGCAAGTTACACGCTAGTCCAGAAATAAAACCGAGAGGAGCGAACATTGTGAGGGGTGTGTAGTGTATGTGTACGAACATAAGCATGTTAGGTTTGGTTAGGCAAGTCTTGTTTTTGAAAATGTGTATCACTTGTTCGTCAGTTTGTCAATCTCGATTGTGTAAGTCTATGGGATGGGTATGATTAGGGATCTTGGATAATCAATAGGTAAAGGAATTGGAGGTGGCTTGTTAATAAGGTGAGTCATGTTTTGAGATGGTTTGATTGGGGACAATCAAAGGTAAGTGTGGGAATGTGATGGAGAGGCTAAAACCCGAGTGTTAATGTGATTAAAATGGTTGGCTTTATTGTATTTTGGATGATTATATAGTTTGAATAAGATAACTACGCGAATTCATGGATTTGCAGGTTAAATATGAATATTGGACGTGTTTTGGAGGAAATTCATTAATTGGACCTGAAGATTAAAATTGATGACATGATAGAGGGTTGAAAGACGAAAACGTGGCCGAAAACGGTGAAGAAAACGGAGTTATAATGAAAAAGTTATGAAGAAAACAAGTTTGGTAGAAAGCTGTCAGAGGTGTAGCTTACGGAGCTGATGTTGAGTGGAGTAGCTTACAGCAAACACTTGGCTGATAACATCAGAATGTGCAGTAGCGTAGCCTACGGCTCTGATGCTGACTGGTGTAGGCTACGATGCTGGACTACGGGAAACTCATTAAAAGTCATAAAAAAATAGGGTTTTTGGCCACCATTCCATTCTAACTTTTCTTGGGGACTTTGTGGACGATTTTTGGAGCATTCTTGGAGATCTTTTCACCATTCTAACCATTCCAATCATCATTCTAACATCAAACATGCAATCAAACATCAAGATTGAAGATCAAATCAAGAACATGAGTGGCTAATCTTTTCGTGGTTTCCTCCGGGTGGAGGATTCTTGTAAGTGGATGATTATTTTTAGTTTTTCTTTGTATTTGAGATTAGCAATCTAAGCATTCGATGCTTTTTGCTTGGTAATTGATTAGTTTGATTTGTAAACGGTTGATTTTTATCTGAAACCTAGTTTTGATTCTTTCAATTCCCGAGAGTTCTAGTAATTGGGATATATTAGATAGGAATTAGGTTTGGTAATCTTCAATTGATAATCGTGTGATAACCTTTCGTTGTTTTGCAATCAAAGTACTTAGTCCTCGTTTATCACAATCAACTAATTAATTCTCTTAATCATGTCTATGTGATTTTCTCAATAAAAACTAATAACTTGAAGCCACTTTGAATCCGAAACCTGGAGGAATCACCTTTTCCCCAATTGTTTACATCTTAATTTTTATTTTGTTTTCACAATCATTCTCAAACAACCGAATTTTATTTTTCTTGCAACTAGTTAATTAATTAGTAATAAATTAAGTAAACCAAACACTTTCCACAGCACTCCTCGTGGTTCGACACCTGACTTACCCTATCTAATAAGGTAATAAGGAACTGATTTTAATCTTATTTTTGACTGACCCTTCGACATCGGTCACCCATGTGAATCTTGAGTAGTCATCAATGATGACCAAGCAGTACTTCTTCTTACCAAGGCTCATAATCTTGACTGGTCCAAATAAGTCCATATGGAGTAGTTGAAGACATGCAGTTGTTTTAGATTCTTCAATAGACTTATAGGAGGACTTATGCTGTTTACCTTTAAGACAGGAAACATAGTGTTCTTTGCACTGATATTCCTTCAAAGGTAGACCCCTGACCAAGCCCATTTTAGTGACTTTATTGATGGTTTTAAAGTTCACATGGCCAAGTCTCCTGTGCCAGAGATCATTTTCTGAAGTTGATGCCTTTGAGAAGAAACAGACAGTCTTTTTCAATGTCCACTGCATAGACATTGCCACACCTTTTGGCAATCAGCAAAGTATGATCTTCAATAATCTTCTCTATCAACTTCTGGCCTTCTGGTGATATGATCTTGCATGCTGTCTTGGTGAAAAAGGAAGAATATCCTTTGTCACACATTTGTGAGACACTCAGCAAGTTGTACTCAAGGTTTTCAACCAGATTGACCTTGTCAAACTGCATTTTGCCTGAGGATACATTGCCATATCCTAGCGCATATCCCTTGGCATTGTTCCCAAAGGACACAGATCCTTCTCTTTGACTGATAAAATTGTTTATCAGGTATCTGCATCCAGTCATGTGCATTGAGCCTCCACTATCAACATACCATATGCTATTCAAACCTCTGGAGACCCTCTGCACAAGATAGCAAATTAGTTAGTTTTGGCAACCCAAGCCAGTTTGGCTTTGGGTTTGCTCTTGAGAACAGGTGCAGCTTGTTGTGGACCATTTTTAGAAATCCATGTCTTTTTGGCAATGGATTTGTCATTAAGAACAATGGTGGGTTGTTTTTGGTGCCCACCATCAACTTTGGTCATCAGAAGTTTAACCAGGTTTATCAAATCTTTAACTTCAGTAGTTTGTGAAACTACTGATGGGTTAGGTGTAACTTCTGAAGATGAACTTTGAGAAGAGGACTTTTGTTGAGATAAAAGCTTCTTCTTAGAAAGGTATTTGTTTGATTGTTGTTTGTTGGGAAAGAAAGTATTTTCAAAATTTTGTTTTATCTGTTTTCCCACAATCAGTTGTTGTCTTTGTTTGTTTAACTGGTTTACCTTTCTATATCTGCAAAGTTCAGTTATGTGGTTAAACAGACCACATATTTCACATGCTTTGCCTTCTCTTTCTTTTTAGATAAGTCAAGAGAGTTGGAAGGCAATTTACTGACAATCTCAGCATTTTGAAATAGGTCATCAGCAGTTTTTAGGATCTCAACTCCTGATGTAGTTGAAACTACTGATGGCTTATTGTCAGTTGTTTTAACTTCTGCAGTACTTTCCTTTTTGAGAAAGTTCTGATGGTAGGAGGTGCATTCCTCCATGTCAGAAGTTTGAATCAATTTCATCCCATCATTATCAGTTTTGTGGGTGAAATCTGTTGGTGATTCAGTGTGGGTATACCCAATGCCAAACTTAACATTCCTCCATGTCAGAAGTTTGAATCAATTTCATCCCATCATTATCAGTTTTGTGGGTGAAGGTAAGGCTTGAATTGGAGTTTATAATGGTATGAACGTGGCTTCGAATGGATCGGCTCGGATGGGTCAAGAAGAAATGGAAAAAGAAACAAAGTGAGGAAAAGTGCAGAGCCCACCGTAAGGGAACGGTGGCTACCGTACCCTTACGGTGGCCCCTGCACCAATTTTCCACCGTATGGCAGTGGTATTCCACCGTAGGGGTTTGAGGCCCACCGTAAGGGTACGGTGGCCACCGTACCCTTACGGTGGCCCCTGGGAAGAAACGTTAATTTTTGTTATTTGTTGATGTTTTGCTTATGTGCGCGACCCGTAATTGCGTTTAACGCACCGATTAACATTGTTGGACCTTATGTAAGGCTATGTAAGGGTGTAGCATGTAATGGTAATGTCGGTTTTGCAATTAGGATCATAGTACGGAATGATACAAGTGCGTGTAGTTAATTGATGCATTATTCGACGGTATCAAATACGATAAGTAGATTACCATGATTATGTAGATTGAAGATGTGATGTACATGTGGGTTCTCATGCTCGGGTTAGAGGGAGAGAGTTGCTTGTATGTATGGTGGTATTATAGGTGGAAATTGTATGCTTGTATGTATTGTAGAATTATACGAAGGAATTGTATACTTGTATGTATGATGGTATTATAGGTGGAAATTGTATGCTTGTATGTATTGTAGAATTATACGAAGGAATTGTATACTTGTATGTATGGTGGTATTATAGGTGGATATTGTATGCTTGTATGTATTGCAGAATTATACGAAGGAATTGTATACTTGTATGTATGGTGGTATTATAGGTGGATATTGTATGCTTGTATGTATTGTAGAACTATATGAAGGAATTGTATACTTGTATGTATGATGGTATTATAGGTGGAATTTGTATGGTTGTATGTATTGTAGAACTATACGAAGTAATTGTATACTTGTATGTATGATGGTATTATAGGTGGAATTTGTATGCTTGTATGTACTGTAGAATAATGCGAATGATTTGTATGCTTGTATGTGTGGTGGTATTATATGAGGGAATTGCATGCTCGTATGTATTGTGAAATCCTACAAAGGAAGTGTATGCTTGTATGTACTGAGAGGGTATATGGAGGAAATTGTATGTTTGGACATATTGTGGGGTTATTAACCTTTGTTTGAGAATGATGAAAATGTAAGTATGTAGGTATGATTACAGGAGATGTGGAGGTTCGGATCGGGGTAACCCACCCGAACTTAAAAGAAGACTTATAGACAGGATCACAGAGTATTGCGGGATGTTACGTCCGTGTCGTGAGTAGATTACATGAGGTCACCTATTGAACTAACGAATTGGTTACGTGGTGAATGCAGGTTATCTGGTTTACCTAATGAAGCAAGGGAAGGATGGAGATCGAGCGAGGAGGCAGATTGTACGGGGTCAAGGATACATAACCAATAGAGTTGAGTCACGTTGAATGTATTAAGAAATAATTTAAGATGTAACACCAAAATACTTAGTAGAACCGGTTATCTTAACACTCAAGGTTGTTTTAAGAAAAGAATTTTTCGGTTGGTATTTTTCCGCTGCGAGTTTTCTGTACATAGAGTTTAGGGTGTTACAATATTGAAGTTAAACAGTAGTCTATCAGAATTACTAAATATGATAAATTAATATCCATATAATGTTCTAGATATAATTCATGTAAATGTATAAATTAAAGTGTGTTTTTATTTAGGTTAACACATGTGTTAATGTGTATTATTACTTGTGTTAATCATAAACTTCCGTGATTCTAGTTAACCTCTTACTGTAAGGATATATATACAAAACAACGGCCTTTGAGTCTCAATAAGCATGATATAATAACAATCTACGTTGACCTTCTACTTCCAATTCATGTTAATGAGGATTAACACATGTGTTAACCTTGAAGTGTCGTGATTCTATTTAACCTCTCTGCATAAGCATATTTAAACTCAATTGTGGCATCTAAGTCTCACAGAACATTAAAAAATCATTAACAAATATCTGCAATAACCTTCCAATTCATTCATGTGAATGTATACACTAAGACGTGTTTTTGTAAGATTAACTTGTGTGTTAATTTGGATTAACACATGTGTTAATAATGAACTCTCATGATTCTAGTTAACCCATATACGGAAGGTTTTTGAAGATAAATAGTAACCTATCAGAATCACTAAATTTCATAAACTAATATCCACATTAAGCTTCTAGATATAATTTATGTAAATGTATACAATAAAGCGTGTTTTTTTATATTAACACATGTGTTAGGGTTTAGGGTTTAGGGTTTAGGGTTTAGGGTTTAGGGTTTAGGGTTTAGGGTTTAGGGTTTAGGGTTTAGGGTTTAGGGTTTAGGGTTTAGGGTTTAGGGTTTAGGGTTTAGGGTTTAGGGTTTAGGGTTTTAGGGTTTTAGGGTTTAGGGTTTAGGGTTTAGGGTTTAGGGTTTAGGGTTTAGGGTTTTTTTTTTTTTTTTTTGGGTAAAGGGCATAGCCCGGCAAACTAACATATAATATGAAAAATAATTACAACATCAAGGGGGCATTCCCCCGTCCTCGTCACCCAAAACAGACTTTGGGGACCAAAAATAGGAGACCATACAACCCCGCTGGGGCGCATAAAGGAAAATACGCCCCTGCGGAACAATGATCCACATGCTACCTAGCCTATAGAACGACGAACAATTACAAGGGAGCCCATACAAACGAGGCGACCCACAAAACAACCATCTACTCTTATCACCAAGCCCACCTGCTTTGGTGTGTTCCCAACCCAAAATAGAGTACCCAAAAAAGTAGCAAAGGCGCCCAATACAATTGGGCCTAAGTTTAACATAATACATTAAAACCCTCTTGCTATACCAATACGCTAGTTTACTCCAGGCCCAATAAATTGTAACAAAATTTAAATTGGCTTTGGGCCTGGTCTTCTTTGCAGCGGTCCAAAGGTGGACATTAAATCTATCATTGGGCCGATGGAGGGGGGTCTTCAGAGCCCAACAGAAAGAACAAACAAATAGATTCTTGAGAAGCCCAACATTGAGTCTAACAATGAGATCAATAAAAACCCAAGTCTGGGCCTTCTGCGCAGTAATACTATAGCCCAAGACCACAACTTTCATGGGCTTCCAGTTAGTCCGTTTGTCTTCAGTGTCCCGATCAATCATAATTTGATGCTTCCAGCTCTTGTATGCACAGCACCACAATATAGGCCTCATAACAACAGCCCAAGGCATCAAACTTCCCAGCATAGAACTTGTATAAACCTGGTAACAAGAAGTGCACAGTTGAACAACCCAGCCCGTGAACCCAGCCCGATCCCAGCAGCTGTAAAAGAAAAACATGGTGACCAACTGACCAGCGACACGACCAAGGTTTCTAAATCCTAGAGGGGTTCCTGGCATAGGGGTGAGGAACAAAGAGGGGTTACACCGAAACGACAATCCCCCTAGCCAGTCCATCCTTATATCTCCCGGTTTTATGTTGATCCCCAACATATAAGAAAATCCTATCCACCCAACAAACCTCCAACATAAGATGAAACGGGTCAGCCTAATAAGGGGACACTTAATACCTACAGACCAAAGGAGGGGAGAGGAGCAAGCCACCCTATAACACCAAGAAGATCTAAAGGTTGAAACTACCATCCACCCCCTTATAACTCCAGCCCAACCCAGCCATCCCCAGAGACAAAAAGACAATCGCAAAACAGTCCAACAATACCAATCAATACCATAAAGATTAGCCCAACCCATACCCTGCCACCAAAAAGGCCCAGCCCAGTCCAACCCATAACCCAAGTCAGCAAAAAGGTTAGTTATATTGCATACCAGTGGGGTAAGCAAGATTAAGGAAGTCATGAGATGTGTGTAAACCTTCTTCTCGATTTGGCGCCACTCTCCCATCAGACCCTCTCTAAACCATAAGAAAAGAACACTAACCTCCCAAGTTACACCAGCAACCAACCTACATAACAGATGCAGCATTAAAGAGTATTGGGGTTGGGGGTACGAATGACCCATGGAACATCAGATAACTCCCAGATTCTGGCAGCTTGCAAGGAGGTGTCAGTTTTAACCAACTGCAGCCCCATAAGTCTAAGCCGGACAGCTTCTTTGATTAGATTCACCACTTCTTGTTGTCTTCTAGATCGCTGTTCATTAATACGAAGATTGCGTTCCTGCCAGATATAGTAAACTGCAGCCCCAAGGGTAAGCCTATTGATGATGCTCCATATGGACCCATTATTCGGGAGAGTACACATGTGCGAGATAATGGCTTGCCAGTTAGCTGGAACACTACCCCACATGGTAAGTGATTGCAACTCCTGCCAGATACGAAGAGGGAAGGAACATTCAAAGAATAGGTGATCATGCGAATCAGGGACACTCTTGCAGAATGGGCACAAGAGATTATTCGCCACAGCCCAAGCTCCTATGATATCATGAGTTTTAAGCCGATTTTTCATAGCAAGCCACAAAAGGAAGGCATGCCTAGGAATGTTTTGGCTGAACCAGACAACTTTAAACCATGGCACTTCCCCTCCCACTTCCCTAAAATCATGCCAAGCTTCTTTGACAGAGAACTCAACAAGTTTGCCATCATTAGTTCTCCAACGGACTTTATCAAGGCTGTTTTGATGGATAGTTATGCAAGGAGAGCCAGCCAAGTTAGGGAATCGTTGCTGCCAGGATTCAGGCCATATCCAATTACCATCCCGAACCACTTCATCCACTGTGCTGAACCTAGATAAGGAACCCTCACACATATTCCTATGAGTAACAAAGTTGCACAGAGGGCCAATGGGGTGCCAATTGTCAAACCAAACTGAAGTGGATTTTCCATCTCCTATGACATGGATTATGTGGTTCCGGAGCATGTTTCTACACTCCATAATCTTTCTCCAGCTCCAACTAGTGTCATCTCTTTTGTCAAACTCCCAAAAATTACCTTTATCTAACCGATACTCATGAATCCACTTAACCCAAAGAGAGCTTTTGTGGGCAATTATGTTCCAAGTGTGCTTAGCTATAAGAGCTTGGTTCCATGTCCGAAGCATTTTAAGGCCAAGCCCACCATGCTTCATAGGGGTACAAACTTCTTTCCATTTCACCTTGGCCTTACCATTTTTCATCTCCCCATGGCACCAAAGGAAGCCTCTCATCAGTCTTTCCACTTCCTTGGTAACAGCCGCAGGAAGAATGAAAACAGAAGCCCAATAAACTTGGAGAGAGTTTAGAACCGAAGATATAAGCTGAAGCCGTCCAGCAAAGGAGAGGGACTTGTTCTTCCAGTCAGAGATCTTCTTCTTCACCTTATCAATAAGGGGGCTGCAATGCACATGTTTGAGTCTAGAGGAGATCAGGGGAACACCAAGGTACTTAACCGGTAAAACCCCAACACGAAACTGGATAGCATCCTCAATGGCAGCACGAATATCAGGCTCAACATTCCCAAAATAAGCAGTACTCTTGGGAATACTCGGAACAAGACCAGACACCTCCTTAAATTCATCCAAGGCAGCCATCAAAATGTTAACAGACTGCATATCACCATGACAAAACATGAAGAGGTCATCGGCAAAACAAAGGTGAGTAAGGGCAACCTTTTCACATCTCCAATGGTATAAGAAATTGTCAGCATTCTTAACCCGTCTAGTGATCATCAGAGAGAGCACTTCCATAACCAGGGTGAAGAGATAAGGGGACATGGGGTCACCTTGACGCAGCCCACGTGTAACATCCCGTTTTTGGCTATATAAATAAAATGTGTTGGGTCATATTTATTAGTGAATGAAATGTGTCATTAACCGTCAAAGTGAACCAATAACATGTGAGATGAATATTTGTGTATTTAAAATTAGTTCGCGAGCAAGTGACAGATAGCATGGTTATTTGAGATATAAGATCGTGGCAAATAATTAGTATTATAAGAGACCGTTTAATATAATATATTATGTTATATTTGCACCCTACTCAGCTTTGAATAAAACTTAGGTTGGCGTGTAGACAAAAATTAGCTCGTCATAGCAAGATATTTGGAATTTAGTAAAACGTTATATGTTGAAAGTTATATGAGAAAAACGAGCGAAGCAGCTAAAATATGTAATTATAATAATAATAATAATAATAATAATAATATAATAATAAAACTTTAAGAATTGAATTCACAAATTATACGTACTGGTAGTGGAAATGAAATCCCACATCGAAAAATAGAATAATTTCAAGTCCCCCTTCGAAGCTTGTCATATTGTAATGGGAATTGAGGTGCCTAGGTGTTAGCTTATATGTTATCCCACATCGACCGAATTATGAAATTCACTACCCCTTTCACGTCTATAAATAGAAGTTTACGTGGTCTTTCAAAGTATAAGTTTTAAAGGGAACACTCTAGTATAAGAGGATCCCGAACCTACGATACCCCGTTGGGTATTGTTATTAGTCAATTTTAGAGTACGAATAGGAGCACGAGTATGGGAGACTCTACACCAACTGGCCGTAGATAGTTTGAGGTATGTTTTTGTTTAAGTTATGTTTAGTTCATTAATATTGTTATATATTAGCATTATTATTAGTAGTTTAACGTTATTATTTTTACGTAGTAGGATTATTATTGGGGGTGGGTATTGGTAGCCTAGCCTTAGTTAGGCATGGACTGATCATCTATGCTTAAATAAGGTAGCGCTAACCAATATCCAACTGTAATAATAATTAGTTAGGTGTACCGTTACCTAACCTAGGGGTGGTATAATTGTATCAGGACCCTGAGATATTGTCTGGTTGTATTAGCGTTGTCAGTTGCTCAATGACTGATAAAGAGGTGAGTTACTTAAACTATTTTCAAAACCTGATACTTGCTCATAAAACTGTTTTGGTGGTGATTGATCATGTATATGCATCGAACCATAGGTGTGGCATCCAGGGTGTTATATATATTATAATGATCATTATATTTTCCATGCGTGGACATACACGTACGGCTATATGGGGTGTGTTTACGCCGTATGTGTGAATATATAATGCTTAGGCCGGATATATGATTATGGTGACGTGCAAAGAGCTCATACTTGATCAATAAAATTGTTTATGGGGTGTTTTACTAATGAGTCAGTTTATGTGACTCACCAGCTGTGTGCTGACGTATTTTTTTATTACTCGAGCATGTATCACAGGTTGATAGTGTAAGGAATGGGAGTTCCTAGCTGAGAGTTGGAATACTTAAGACGGCTCATCTCATTATGGTTAAGCTTTGTTTAGCTTGGTGGTACTTGGATCGCACTGGCTTGTAATAAATACTCAAGTTATGTAATGAGATTACGTTTCCGCTTTAAGTATGCGCCGACTGGTCACTGTAAGTGCCCCGGCCTGGGCGGGGTGTGACAAGTTGGTATCAGAGCATTAGTTTAAGAGATTTAGGTACTCATTGAAGTATCTAGACTTAAACTAGGAGTAGTAAGCCAAGTAGAAGTGCCAATCTTGGTAGGTAGAGCGTAGTATAATAAAGGATGTATATGTTTGGTATGCCGAACTTTATGATGGAAGGACCATATGGTAGTTGGGGGTATCATGGTGTGTATCACATATTGCTTTCATACCTGGCCAGTATGAAGGTTAATGTATGACACCGCCATGATCTCGCAAACATCATATTGTACTAACATCCATAATTTGTAGGCAAGGATTTAAGAGTGCAGATGGACTTTAGGATTATGCTAACAAGACTTGTATACAAGTTTGACTATGCGAGAATATAGTGTTTACTATGATTCTATTTGCTTTCTTTGTGTTACAATATTGATAGGATAATAAGAGCTGATGTTATGTGTCCGGGGTACTAGTGGAGTTTGTATATATTGTAATGTTATGTGTTCGGGGTACTAGTGGAGTTTGTATATATTATCTAGCGTATGTACTTAAGTATGCCAGCGGTTTACGTAGTGTATAGGAGTATGCATATTTGTGAGGGTTAAATGAAACCATGGTATACGTAAAGCAGATAGGACGATATAAGGCCAGAATAAAATACCATACACAGGTTAGTTGTGTATCCAAGTAAGGGACTTAACCAAACTTGGTATCTCCACTTTCCCATGATAGTTAATTAGAACTAGGCTCGGAAGTGACCCAAAGACAGCTTGTAGTGGAGTAAGGAAGACATTTGAAGCCGATGTTCTATTTTTCTACTTGGTGATATATAAAACTCTCTTAGGAGTTTAGTCAGAAATATCAAATGTGCATTAGTGTCAATGGTTGATGTTCAATCAACCAGGCGCACGTACAAGGACGGTAGGCCTTGCAAACTGAGGTATTAGAAACCAAAGCAACCATCACTTTTCGGATATGTTAGAAGAGAATCCTAGACGTTGTTATTAAGAGGAAATGGGATAATAATCAGGATCAGCGGAGATCCAATTTTAGGGATTATAAAGGGAGACCTGGACCTGCACATCAATGCCCTGACATGTGGAAAAAGACATTCTTGTTCATGTCACAAGTTTGTTTGTAGAAATCGTAAGAAACCCATGCACACCTGGTATTAATGAAGAAAGGCTCGTTAGTGTTATTAAGATTTTAAGGATTGATGGCCTAAGAAATAAGAGAATGAAGAACCCGATGGGGGAAGGTATAGAGGTTTAGACATAAAGATTGAATAAGCCATAGGAACCTTGACGTGATAATGGGTACGATACTAGTAAGCAACTTCTATGCTAAGATACTTTCCGACACTAGTGTTGATAGAAATAATTTGATATGTGAATCTTTTAGAGTTTTGTCTAACTAGGTTCTCTGCAAGTTAGATAAACCATTTATAGTAATAGTTGAGAATGGAAGAAATTAAGAAATTGGGAGCTATATCAAGGGTTGTATCATCTAAATTAGTAAATACTTCGATACCTATAGAATTACTATCAATGAAACTCGGATTGGTGGATGTAGTATTAGGGATGGATTGGTTAGCGTGCCAAACTCGTATATTGGGTGATAAGAAGCAAATTCGAATAAAAGACGCGAATGGGAAACCTTTGATAACTCGAGGGGGAAAACCTAGTAAACCCATAAGTTTCAGTATCATGATAAAAGCAATTAAGTGTATCTGAAAGGTCAACTAGATTGACCAGTAAATGCACCAGAGACTAAGGAAGATAAGAATTTAATGGATGTGCCAGTAATAGTCAAATTTCAAGAGGCATTCCCTAAAGGTCATTCTGGACTATCAGCCGATAGAAAAAAAAATTGAATTTAGAATCAACTTGATCCCGAGGGCAACCCGTATTGCTATAGCCATTTACTATCTCACCTTGATTTTCAATGGAGGAAATAAGAAAACAAATGTTGGAGTTACTAGATAAGGTTTTATATATTCTAAAACGTCGACAGAGGTCGTTGTCAGGTAACGATACGATATGTAGTGGTTGATACCCATAGCCAGGAGGTTAGGACACGATACGATACGATCATTATGAGCTGTAAGTAATGCCATAAGACCAACATATCTGTAGTATTCGTAGATCTCATTAATTTAGTTGTAAGACAAACGCGTCATAATAAACTTCATGAATCTAGAAGTGGTGTTAAACTCTCGTATACCAAATTAAGAATACAATAATAGGCCTTGATAGAAAACCATATCAAGAAGGAAATGATGGTTGGTAGCCAACATTATTGAGATCTATAAATGATAGTGTATTAAGTTTCGCTAATTGAATATAAGATTCTTAGTTTTGGCGGGTTATGGGATATGATACCAAAGGAAGCTCGTAAGCCAAGATACATCGTAGACCCTAGTAGAAAGAATGTAGGATTTAAGAAATGAGTATTGTTGGCTTGGAATAAAAAGTTATATCCCAAGATAAGTAGAGAAATACCTTATCTACCTAAAAGTCAAGGCAGAGCAGCTGAAACCATTTGGCATCTATAGGAACCTGAAATCCCATGAGGGGAACGAGAGATGATAATAATGGACTTTGTTTTTTTGGCTTCCAAGACTGAGTCATGGGCACAATGCTATTTAAGTAATGATTCATAGGTTCGCCAAATCTACACACTTTACCTATTCTTAAGGACAAATGAAATGTAGGTCGAGTCTTATACTAAATATGTTGTTTTATGACATGATGTGCATACATGAGCTATATTCAAGGGATAGATTTGTTCTCCTTAGGATTTGGGCAAGGTTTCTAGAGAAAGCTGAAAACTCAAATATATCTGAGTAGTGGGCAAAGTGAACGCACTAATCAAGCTTTAGAAAGTATATTACGTGTGTACTTAATAAACTTTAGTAGTAGTAAGGATGATCATCTAGCATTAATCAAACATTCGTACAATAATAGTTAGCACGCCAATATTATGGCAACAACATGTGAATCCTTATATGCGAAGAATTGTAGAACGCCCATCTTCTGGACTGAAGTATGCGACGGTCTATATAGATATGGGAAATTATATGAAACAACTGATAAAGCGGTGATGTCACTAAACGATAAAACAAATATTAGAATATTGGAACATAGAATTGATGAAATATTACATAGGAAGTGATGACAAGACGAAGAGATCTTCATCTCATTTGTTTAAAGTTGACAGGTTTCGAGGACGAAACCTAATTGAAGGGGGGTATATTTGTAACATCCCGTTTTTGGCTATATAAATAAAATGTGTTGGGTCATATTTATTAGTGAATGAAATGTGTCATTAACCGTCAAAGTGAACCAATAACATGTGAGATGAATATTTGTGTATTTAAAATTAGTTCGCGAGCAAGTGACAGATAGCATGGTTATTTGAGATATAAGATCGTGGCAAATAATTAGTATTATAAGAGACCGTTTAATATAATATATTATGTTATATTTGCACCCTACTCAGCTTTGAATAAAACTTAGGTTGGCGTGTAGACAAAAATTAGCTCGTCATAGCAAGATATTTGGAATTTAGTAAAACGTTATATGTTGAAAGTTATATGAGAAAAACGAGCGAAGCAGCTAAAATATGTAATTATAATAATAATAATAATAATAATATAATAATAAAACTTTAAGAATTGAATTCACAAATTATACGTACTGGTAGTGGAAATGAAATCCCACATCGAAAAATAGAATAATTTCAAGTCCCCCTTCGAAGCTTGTCATATTGTAATGGGAATTGAGGTGCCTAGGTGTTAGCTTATATGTTATCCCACATCGACCGAATTATGAAATTCACTACCCCTTTCACGTCTATAAATAGAAGTTTACGTGGTCTTTCAAAGTATAAGTTTTAAAGGGAACACTCTAGTATAAGAGGATCCCGAACCTACGATATCCCGTTGGGTATTGTTATTAGTCAATTTTAGAGTACGAATAGGAGCACGAGTATGGGAGACTCTACACCAACTGGCCGTAGATAGTTTGAGGTATGTTTTTGTTTAAGTTATGTTTAGTTCATTAATATTGTTATATATTAGCATTATTATTAGTAGTTTAACGTTATTATTTTTACGTAGTAGGATTATTATTGGGGGTGGGTATTGGTAGCCTAGCCTTAGTTAGGCATGGACTGATCATCTATGCTTAAATAAGGTAGCGCTAACCAATATCCAACTGTAATAATAATTAGTTAGGTGTACCGTTACCTAACCTAGGGGTGGTATAATTGTATCAGGACCCTGAGATATTGTCTGGTTGTATTAGCGTTGTCAGTTGCTCAATGACTGATAAAGAGGTGAGTTACTTAAACTATTTTCAAAACCTGATACTTGCTCATAAAACTGTTTTGGTGGTGATTGATCATGTATATGCATCGAACCATAGGTGTGGCATCCAGGGTGTTATATATATTATAATGATCATTATATTTTCCATGCGTGGACATACACGTACGGCTATATGGGGTGTGTTTACGCCGTATGTGTGAATATATAATGCTTAGGCCGGATATATGATTATGGTGACGTGCAAAGAGCTCATACTTGATCAATAAAATTGTTTATGGGGTGTTTTACTAATGAGTCAGTTTATGTGACTCACCAGCTGTGTGCTGACGTATTTTTTTATTACTCGAGCATGTATCACAGGTTGATAGTGTAAGGAATGGGAGTTCCTAGCTGAGAGTTGGAATACTTAAGACGGCTCATCTCATTATGGTTAAGCTTTGTTTAGCTTGGTGGTACTTGGATCGCACTGGCTTGTAATAAATACTCAAGTTATGTAATGAGATTACGTTTCCGCTTTAAGTATGCGCCGACTGGTCATTGTAAGTGCCCCGGCCTGGGCGGGGTGTGACACCACGATTCCCTTTGAAGAACCCTTTATGGTCCCCATTGACTGCAATAGTGAATGAGGTAGTGGTAACACATGTCATGATCCACTTGATCATTCGGCTCGGGAAACCAAAGTGGTACAGGCATTTCTGAAGAAACTCCCATTCCACTGTGTCATAAGCTTTTTGAATGTCGATCTTGAAAGCACATCTCGCCGGACCTCTATCCCGATGATAATTTCTCATTAATTCTTGAGTGAGGAGAATATTGTCACTAATTTGGCGTTCAGGGATGAATGCACATTGATTCTCATTAACAATATACTTGAGAACATTTTTTATTCTGTTGGCTATGATTTTGCTGATGCACTTATATATCACATTGCAACAAGCAATCGGCCTAAAATCCGTTACCTTGCGAGGGGTATCAGTTTTAGGGACCAGAGCAATGACAGTAGAGTTGACTTCTTTAAGGAGTTTACCGGTTAAGAAGAAAGATTTGACTGCACAGCAGAAATCCGGACCGATAACCTCCCAAGCAGCCTTGAAGAATCTGGCCGAGTATCCATCCGGCCCAGGAGCCTTACAATCCTCCATACCAAACAACGCCGTCTTGATTTCATCAGAGGAGATGGGTTGGATCATGGCTTCAGCATCCAGATTCGACACACGGTTAGAGAACAGGTCAACCGGATCATCAATGGGGGTGGTTGCTGCACTCTCACCAAGGACATTCTTGAAGTGGGCTATGAATTGGTCAGCCACTAGAGGACCATTAAAGACCTGGCCATTCACATCTTCGATATTATGGATCCGATTCCTATGCTGATTAGTTTTGACCACCCTGTGGAAGTATTTGGAATTATGATCACCTTCTTTCAACCATAACGCTTTTGACTTTTGCCTGAGAAAGTTCTCCTCATCTTGAACAGCAGCTTTAAAGGCTTCCAGGTAGCAGGCTTCTTCTTCTCTTAAGATCTGATTCTCCGGGTTGAGCACAATATCAGACTGAATAGTTTCCAATTCCACCTTGAGGCTAGAGACTTTTTTCATAAGGTTACCCTGTTTAAAATTCAGCTTCCTGAAATCTTTTTTAAGCCCTTTTAATCTGGAAACAAGGCAGAACATCGAGCACCCAACAAGCGGCCTGGTCCAAGCATTCTTGACAATAGGGAGAAATTCACTTTTCTGGGTAAGGTAGTTCGAAAACTTGAAAGGCTTTGGTTTGGGGAACGGCACTTCTGGGATAGAAACAACAATAGGGGTATGATCAGACTCCAGGAAAGGGAGAAACTGAGCATTGGCCTGGGGAAAGGTATCAATGAAACAATGATTGGACATTGCACGGTCTAATTTTTTGAGTAACCCATCTGTTTTCCCAGGACGTTGGTTCCAGGTTAGCCTCAACCCGGACATACACAGATCTTCAAGACCATTATCATTAAAGCAATCACGAGCTTCAGACATACTATTCGAAATACCTGATCCCCCAGCAGAACTCTCATCCTGTTTGATAATAGCATTGAAGTCCCCAACAAGGAGCCAGGGGTGCTGCTGGACAGCAAGCTTGTGCATACCAATTATACTCCAGCAATCCCTTCTGGGGATCATCCGGTGATGCGCATACACAAACGTACAATAAAAGCCCTTATCACTATTAAGAGGCTGCACAAAGCAATGCACAGCTTGAGGGTGCCTATCCACAATCATAAGATTAACAGTGTTCGGGTCCCAGCTAACAATTATCCGGCATCCTCCTCTACACACATTGGCATTGGAGTCCCAGATCCAGTTACTAAAAATTCTGTTGCACGCAGTTTCTAGTTTGGTAGGGGAAAGGTGAGTCTCCAAGGCACCACACACATTGAACCTATCTGACGCAAGATGAGCAATAAGACGATTTTGATTATGGACACTTGAGAGCCCACGCACATTCCAAGCTGTAATTTTGATACCCATTAAACTGTTTTGGGAGAGTTTGCAGCCCTGGTCACTGTTGTACGGCTGCTGCCCGACTTTGCTTGCTTCATCAAGAAATTGGCTGTACCAGATTGATCCTGGAGCACATTTTCAACCGCAAATTTGGGATCTAAGTCAAGTTTCTTGCACTGCAATCTAAAATATTCCCACTCCCCTTGTTCCCAACACTCTTGGTCACTAGCTTTGACACACTTGAATTTGGTCAATCTTTCACTTATAGCATACTTCTGGCCATCAGTGATTCCAATGTCTTCCGATTCAGTGTCACCATCCATAGAGTCATCGTCTTCTTCATCAGTGCAGTCAACAAAAGAATCCTCTCCCTGTTGGTTCAACTCAGCATCCGTCATAGCAAAATCTTTAAGATCCTGCCCTTTGAGTAACAAATCAGCAGTGACATCATTCAGCAGATAAAATTTATTAGACGTTTCAATCACTTCCTGACCATCTCCACTGACAATAGGGTCTTTGCGCAACATAGGCTTCTTTTTCCTGGGACTCACAAACCTGTTGTCATCCACATTCAAGTTACCTGCCGTTTGAGCTGCACTACCGTTGGGACCAGACTTCTTAGCGACCCATTGGGATGTAGGTTGTTTGGCTTTAAATTCTTCGTGCAGCTCATTCATCTTCCGTTGGACAGCTGGATTACTACTTGTTCCCACCCCTGAACTGTGTTGAATATTGTTCCCTGTCGTACCCCCACCTTTGTTTCCATTATCTTGACCCATACTCTTCTTACCACTACCAGTTCCGTGACCACTATTTTGCCCTTTCTTTCCCTTACCTTTACGGTTCACCATGGTATAACCCTCCTCATCATTCTTGTTAGTTGTTCCCTGCTGCAATCTGATGGCCCTCTGTTCTGCTTCCTTCTGCACTTCAGCAATCTCTTCTGGAGTTTTTGTTCTGATCTTGCATTGTTTAAAAGTGTGACCAAATACCACACAGTGTTTACAAATAGGAGGTTTCCAGTGATAATCAACCTTGATAATCCCAATTCTTGGAGGGACACCTTCTTCAGTTGGGAACTCCGCTTCAACTTCATTGGGAAGATTAAGTTCAGCCTTGACATCCACTAGCATACGAGCATACCCCATCTTCCCAGCTTGTTCAGCACACCTATCTTCAGTAACTCTGTCCATCAACAAAGGATAGCCAGTACCACTCATAATCTTACATATCCCTGTGTCGGTCCATAACTCCAAAGGGACATTCGAAGCAGTAACCCATATGGGAATTGTAGACGGCTCAGATTTTTCTAAACAAGCCCCTGGCTGCCATTTTTTGATGCACAGGGGTATGTTGTTAACAAACCAGGGCCCTCCTTCTAAGACCGCCATCATCCCCTGTTCACTCTTAAACTTGAAGTAGAAGTAGCCTGCCGGACTTTTCGTGATTTCAGCTATGTCATAGGCTTGCCAGTCTCTACGGAGACAGAAGTTGACCCGAGTATAGTCCATTGACGTCCCCAAGAAATACCCATACAAGTGCAAAGAGTACGCTTTGGCAGATTTTACCATATCATCCTTAGTAACCATAATTCTGCTCTTACCTTCAGCCGTAATAGTGGGTGGGAAATATTGAATTTTCACCCTAGCAGAATCCCGGCTCTGTTTTATCCTCTCAGCAATCGACAACCCTTTCCTTTGATTAAAATTCCATACATTCATCCCTGTCGGACCCTGGTTTGGGACATTATACACCGGGCTATTGTTTTGTTGCTCCAAATCGTTTACCCCAGCCCCAGAATCCATACCCATTTCAGCCTCAATACCATTGCCACCAACAGTATCCCCATCAATCATATCAAAGTCCAGGGCTTTGACAGGAGTTGGGACTTCCACATTAATGGCATTCAAAGTGCAGGGGGACCGAGAGGGTGTGACCACCCCTAGAGGAGCTTGGTTGGCCTGATTGAGTGAGCGAACAGCCTCATCAAAGGAAGCAGGGCCCCCATCCCCTGAATTCAGCCCCGTCCCACTCCCAACCATATCCATATGACTCCCAGCAGAATTAATCACAGGAATTTGAGAAGAGGGAAGGGTATTACCTTTGTTTTGTAGCGTAATCTGGTCTTGCTGTTGGAAAAGATCATTGACGGTGAGGTTAGCCAGCGGTTGACGATGCTTCTCTTGCTTAGAATGCTTCTGAACACCCTTGCTGCTAAGATTTGAAGATAAGAGCCCTGATTTAGACCCCTGACCTTCATCTCCATCCTTGTTCTTACTGCCGCCACCAGACCTTGTGAGAATACGACGAGTTTGACTTTGTTCCATGGAATTGGTAGCTGATTGCGAGTTTGTGGAATCCGGTGGGGATAACCCACCGGTTGAAGGAATCATTGACGAAGAAGAAATCACAAATTCGGTTTTAGAGGGAAAAGGGAGGAAGAAAAGAACATGCGGCCGCTTAGAGAGAATCCTAGAGAGAGAATCTAGAGAGAGAAAGAAAACACACAAATGAAATTCCTTAGGGTTTAGGGTTTGGGGTTTGGGGTTTGGGGTTTGGGGTTTGGGGTTTGGGGTTTGGGGTTTGGGGGTTTGGGGGTTTGGGGGTTTGGGGTTTGGGGTTTGGGGTTTGGGGTTTGGGGTTTGGGGTTTAGGGTTTAGGGTTTTTTTTTTTTTTTTTTTTTTTTGGGTAATGGGCATTGCCCGGCAAATATATTAATCCCAAAAGGTGATTGTACAGGTTTTAAGGGGGCATACCCCCCGAGAACTCCTAAAAGAGGACACCACCCGAAACATGCTTCGGGGACCTCTATAAAAGAAAACATACAAAGCCTACTACGACACTAGCCACCCTAGTAGGATACATATATTTTCTACCAAAATAATACAACATAAAACTCTAAGGAAAATAAAAAACAACTAACTAAACCCAAATGGGATAGGGAGGGCCTACAATCCGGAATAATAATGGCCCGAGAGCAAGACATCTAGAAAAAAAACGGGCCTTAAGACAAGCCCCACCAGCAGCCCAAAATAGCACAAGGGATGCGGTCTTCAGCAATAGCCCAGGAACAAAATAAGGAACACCCAGATGGGCCTTCAAAGCTGAGCCCAACAGGCTGTTTTAATTCAGCAGCAAAAAACACCCATTTGTGAGCCAAACCAAAGAAACTGGGCCACCTGACAACGCATCTAGGCCCAATCCAAATAACCAAAAACAAACCATCTTGTGACACAAACAGCCGAAGTGATTTTCCAAAAAGAAGCAGCGAGAACGACCCGAAGATAAGCAACTTTTTTAACCAAACTAGACAGCCCAAAAACACAAAAGACCCATCCAACAAAAAGCAAAAACTGGAGAGGCGCATGATCACTTACGAGATGAAGGACGAGCGACAACCGGATCAAACGCTATACCCGACTTCATTTGACGGGCAAAGAATTGAGCCGTGCCACTAAGATCTTCTCCCACATTTTCTATTAACCCATCCGGATCTATCCCAAGGATGTCGCACTGGTCCTGAAAGTATTCCCATTCACCCGGCGACCATTTAACGGTATCCTCATGCTTAACCCGTTTGTGCTTTACAATGGCTCTACGGATCACACGGCGTTGTTCCTCCGTTATGTCGTATTCAGTGTCCGAAGCCTCCGAGTTTGAGTAATTAATGATGTTATCCAACATGTCCTCTGCGAAACCATTCTTCACTTTCGGTTCACTCCAGTGAGGTAAAATCCTACCTGGCTCTATCATACATTGCTTGTTTATGGTACACACCTCCTCAACCCCTCCAGCAGTCGAATGTATATCCATGGGCTCACCGACTAACTGGTGCCCCTTAGCACTAGCAACAGGGTCAAATAAGGAGAAATGTGGCTGCTGAACAGAGCTATCAAGGTTGTCGATCACATCCGAAAGGGCCTCGAATCTATTGGCGACAACAATATTCTTTTGACCCGGATTCTGGAGATTCTGCCCACTGTTTTTTACAGTATCACTGGACGTTTTTTGGGGCTGTTTAGTCACAGAATTATTACCTTTCGGCCCTTGGACTGCACGCGTAAAATTAAATCCTGATCTTGAATTTTTCACACCACTAGTACTAGCTTGAGAACCACTTTTGGTCGAAACTTGGGTGGTTGGTTTGCCACCTTTCTGAGGTATCGAACCAGGTTTCTCATTAACAACAACCGGCTTATGGGCCTTAACTCTACTCCCATCTTGAATATTCACATCGGCATTTTTTCCTTTGCCACTAGTATCACTACCACTCACCTCTTTAACTGTTGGGTCATCTCCACCATTCGTTGTGACTTGTCCTTTCTTATGTTTCTTGTCCAAGGCTGCAAGTTCAGCAGCGGTTCTGGGCCTGTGGGTACACAGCTTGTGCGAATGGCCAAACACAACACAGTGATCACATAAGGGAGGCCTCCATTGATATGTGGCATTGAGTTTTCCAACCCGTTCCTCTCCATTTGGGCCCTTTGGGTATTCAACCTCTACTTCCTGTGGTAACTTTAGCTCAGCTTTAGCATTAACTAAGACTCTAGCATAACCCATTTTACCATATTTATTAACAACTCTCGTCTGGGTGACTCTATCCATAAGAAGAGGCTCACCTATACCACTAAAAATTATGCTCATCCCTCTTTTTGTCCAAAATTCCATTGGGACATCATGCACTGTAACCCACAACGGAATAACATTCGGTTCCATACGTTTGAGACAAAGACCCGGTTCCCATTTGGTAAGAATGATAGGGATATTGTTTACCAACCAAGGCCCGTTCTCAAGAACACCTTTCATACCATCTTCACTACTGAATTTGAAATAGAAAAAGCCTAATGAACATTTCGAAATTTCCGAAATATGGTAGGCCTTCCATAACCGTTTCAAAACTAACTCAACCCGATTGAATTCCATAGAAGTCCCTAAAAAATATCCATAGAGATAAAAGGGGAAAGCCTTTGCCGAGGACTTAAGGTCCTCTTCTGTAAACACTACCCGGCATTTTCCCTCTGTTGTGATAACAGGGGGAATATAATCAAGTTTCATATCATATTCATCCGAGTTAACTCTAATCATATCGGCAAACGACATGCCCTCAGTTTTGTGTTTCAGCCAAACATTTTTAACAGGCTCAGCTTTTTCCTGGACATCATTTTGTATATTAACAACTAGGGGACTCGGATTCAAACCTGTCACAAAAGTAGAACAGGTTCCATCTTTTTGCTGCTGGTTCTCACTAACAGGCGCATCAGCACCTTCAACATCAGCCATATTGGTATCATTGATGGTGGAATCAACCCATCCTTCCTCTTCCTCTGAGTCTACCGTTTCCACACAATTTTTTGCCTTCTCAGCAATAACAGAGGACCATTTAGGAGCCCTTGTTTTGGTTTTAGCAGCTATACGTTCTGTCTCTTCTACAAAACCTTTAATACGTAGGTCTGAGAGGAGAGGACCATACCTTACAACAGGTTTGGAACGGATATTGCTCCTCAATCCTTTGATTTTGAGACCGACGGCTCTTGTATTGGCTGATTTGTATCCACAAGGGGGGTGACCTGCTTCAATCATCAAGCTTGCATCGTGAGCTCGGCTCTGTGCACGAGAATTTGCAAGTTCTTCCTCTGTATACACTGGGTAGAGACGAGCACCAGAATTAATTGTTCTCCCTTGGTTTCCAGCATGATATTCAGAAGGAGGGGTATGATCGGAGGTACTATGTTGATAATCTCCATCAGATTCGATGGGGTTAGGGCTATTTCCAGGGTTTAAGGTTGGTGGCGGCTGAGGAGAAATGACGGGTTCAAGGTTTTGAGGTGCCAAAATGGCCGATTGTTTCACTGGATCAAGATTGGTGGATGGATTATTACATAAATCAGGAGGTATCGGAGGGTTTGGAGAAGAAAAGTGAGGGATTTCACCCTCACTTGATGGAATTTCGGTCATGAGAGAAAGGAGGCCGCTAGAGAGAGTTTTAGAGAGAGAGGGTTAGAGAGAGAAAAAAATTGAGCAAATGAATTTCCATAGGGTTTAGGGTTTAGGGTTTAGGGTTTAGGGTTTAGCGTTTAGGGTTTAGGGTTTAGGGTTTAGGGTTTAGGGTTTAGGGTTTTAGGGTTTTAGGGTTTTAGGGTTTAGGGTTTAGGGTTTTAGGGTTTAGGGTTTAGGGTTTAGGGTTTAGGGTTTAGGGTTTAGGGTTTAGGGTTTAGGGTTTAGGGTTTAGGGTTTTTTTTTTTTGGGAAAAGGGGAACACCCCGGCAAACATTTATTGATAAAAAGAAATTACAAACAAGAACTAACCAAGACCCGGGACATAGACCCAAGGCCTAAAGTTAGCCCAAAATAAACAAAACAAAACATCAAAATAAAAAGAACAAAAAAGCGGGCCACTCTAACAAGAAAACCTATGCCCAATACATAATATTATAAGCCCAACATAAGCCCATCAAATAAAGCCAAATCCATAGTCGGCAGCCAAGAAAAGCCCAATCCATACCTGCCCAATATCGAGCAGATCCATTATCTTCCTTCCATCCATTAAGCCCACCAGTCAAATACCCATTAGCTTCCTTCCAAAGCCCAATAGTATAAGGCCCAGCAGCAACAATCCATAAAAAATACACTTCCACCTTATCAATCTTGGCTTCCGGCCCATCTTGAATAAACATAACCAGCCCAATAATACATTCACACCACTTTAATCCATTTAAAACCATAGCCCACCACCATATTATCATATACACCTTACCATAAACTCCCTTATCCCTCTTCTGGAACCCAAAAACAGTAGCCCACTCCACAACTCTACTAGCCTCTAACCAATAAACCCAAACCACATGAAACTCAATACCAATACCTTTGATCCTAATATCACCAGACCATCCTAGATAGACTCTAACCCACACCTCCACCTTACAACTTGACCACCATTCAATACACCACAAACAATCCATCCTATGCATTCCCTTCCACTTCCTCACAACAGAAAAATTACACTTAACCACATGAATCAATCCCAGATCATTATAACCCTCCACAAAACTCCACAAACTAACTAGAACCAGACTAAAAAAGATTTGTAAGAAGTATGACAAATAGTAAACACAACCAATCATATACCATTGATCAAGGCCACCAACAGTACCTAGAAACAAAATACACATCTCATGATCTTTCAAAACTTCCACAACAAAAATGGCTTCATTAAGATGGACTTCATTTCTAGGCTTCTTACAAATCCAAAACCCTTTAGTATGGATTTTAACCCTGACAGGAACTGACAAAGTCAAATACAGTCTTAATATACAAACTGTAACATAGCAAAATCTTTCATGCTTATGATCTTTGCAAACCTCCATCAATAAGATGGCTTCATTAAACATAAAAGATTTACTAGTACCCAAGCTAAAAGGATATATAACAGTGAACCAATCATACCTCAAGCAGCAGAAGAACAACATCCAAACAGCAATCCAACTAACTTCATCCAGCTGAGACTTCCATATCAAAAAACAAAATCTGAGTCTAATCCCACTTAAACCTATCACAGCCCCTTGAACCATATTACTATTCAGTAAATAACTATATACCTGCACTAACCTTTCCCATGTCATACTAATCTCTAATTCTATTAATCTGGCTCTATCAAAATTAATCTCTCCACCCCATTGTATCCCCCTGCTATCAAAATAGACCATAATACCCCTCCAATCCCTACTGCTGTATATCACATAGTCCTTCAACCATGTCCTCTGCTCCTCCTTCTGAATCTTAATAACCCAACCCATAGAGACCACCCTAAGACCAGTCCCAAGTGGGACAGACTCAACAGACTCAACAGACTCAAAAGATATAAAGCAAGAAAACAGGCCAGCAAAGATTACCAAAAAGAAGTTACAGGTTTCCATACTGCTGTGAGGTGCTAAAAAATAAAAAATAAAGAAAGAGATTAATGTCCTACTAACAGCAGTATAGTCCATCCTTATATCTCCCATGTGTAAGCTCCCCCTGAGCATAATCAATCCTAAACCTCCTTTATCCATCGCAGAACTAATCCAGAGTGTCAAAGATAGACCAAAGCCTCTGGTTAGCAACAATCCCATATTGATAAACAATAACCCACCCTTGCCCACCCAGAAAAGTATATAGACACTGAGAAAGGAATTGAAATGAAAACAGATCTCTACCCAATACGCTTTTAGTCTCCAGATTACACCTTGTTCCCATAAAAGAACCCCCCCCCCCCTGAATAAGAGCATAACAATTAACTCACACAGGCTATAAACACCAAAACTCACACTCAAATAGTAACGGTTTCTGTTCCATTGCAAGGAGCTAAAAAAGCAAACAAAAGAAAACCAAGAAAGGAAGGGTAATGATGTCCTAAAAGCAATGAAACAGTCCATCCTTATCTCTCCAGTGTAAATGCAAACCTCCTGCATAAGAACTCCTATTTCCCAGGTCAAAAAGGTTAACACACTTAAATTGGTTAAAGAGGAACCAATAGAAGTGAAAAATCCTACACCCCTAAGTTGAAAAAGAAAACACACACAAAAGGATGTATGAAAGACACATCCACACAAGAACACCAGGTAGGATCTAATAACTAAGGCAACTACCCAAAGCTTTTTAGTGCACCTTACTCCACCATGGCCCCATAATAACCCCCCACCCCATATGTAAACTAAGGACCAAGACACAAACTTCAAAAACATGAAAAGGCTCAGAATAGAACAACAATAAAGGTTTCCAGTTCTGTGACAAGTGCTAGAAAAGACAAAAATTAAAAGGAGGTGAAGTATCCTAATGCCACAGAACTGGTCCAGCCTTATAACTCCCAGGCAAAGACTGATCCCCAGTCCAACTCCTAAGCTCCACCAATCAGCAGAATTAAACAGAAAGGCTACAAGCCCAAGAACCACAAAAGACCAGAACTGACACAAAAAACAACACCTGAGCCAAGAAAGCTCAAATATAGAGACCCATTCAGAGAACCAGGAAGCATGAATGAATACATGCCAGAAAACTACCCACCGCTGAAATGAACACCCAACCTCCTGCAAATTCCCAAAATACCCTCCCTCCCATTTAATGTCAGCAATACAATAAAACACCTGCAGTATCCACAACCATAAGATATTACCCTGCCCTTTATTTCTATTAACCTTTATTACCAATATATTTAAAATAGAATTTAAGTTGGTGTTTAAAACACCATTTGACCCATCCCTATTTGACTCAGCCCAAACCAAAACAAACCCCACCCTTTTATTAACAGAAAACCAACTCATACCTGTCATTGATTAGGCTTCTTAGATGGATCTTTCCATACCACCTGAAAGCCCCACTTCTTGCTCAGCAGAACACTACCAGGATTAGCATAAATCTTCAGACCCATGAGCTTCAACCTCACAGTTTCCTGTATAATTTTGCACAGCTCATCCACATTCCTGGACTTCTTCTGAAACAACCTCATATTCCTTTCTTGCCAGACAAAATAAACAATAGCAGCCACCATAAGCCTCTGAATAACTCTTTTAACAGACTTTCCCATTGGCAAATCAGCTAACTCAGAAACACACTCACTTAACTTATTTGAAAAACAATCAAGTTCAGCAATCTTCTTCAGCTTCTCCCATACCAAGCTAGGATATAAACACTGAAAGAACAGATGATCATGACTATCCCTCACAGTGTTACAAAATACACATTTTAACTCCCCTTGAACATCCCAATTAAACAATCTGTCCTGTGTCATTAACCTCTCTTGAACTGCAAGCCACAGAATAAATGAATGCCTGGGGATAGCCTGGCTGTACCATATCACCTTAGCCCATGGGACCTCAATCTTTTCAGGGCAGAGGTCATTGAACACAGTACTAGTGGCAAATGACTCAAGGGTCTCCTTTCTAGTTTTCCAAAAAGTGATGTCCTTCTTCCCTTCTGTAATAAAAGGTGGAGAGATTGAAAACAAGCAAGGGAACTTAACTCTCCATTCCTCAGGCCACATCCACCCAGAGGGACCCAGGATCTCAGAAACAGTAGATTTCAATGAGAAACCAGCATTATGAATCTCTCTAGGGGATATAAACATAGCAAGAGGGCTTAAAGGGCACCAATTATCATACCATGCAGAAGTAGCCTTACCATCACCTATACTTTGAAGACAATGGGACCAGATTTCAGCCCTGGTATCAAGAAGGCTTTTCCAGCTCCAACAAGATCCTTCAATTTTCCTGAACCCCCAAAAGCTAACCCCCTTCAACCTATACTCTTTAATCCACCTAGTCCAAATAGTATCCTTACCAGAAATAAGACACCAAATGTGCCTAGTAAGCAAAGCCTTGTTTTTGATCCTCAAAGATTTTATTCCCAAACCCCCCTGATACTTAGGAAAACACACATTTTCCCAAGACACCCTGACCTTACCTTTAGCAGAATCAGAATGACTCCAAAGGAATCTATTCATGAGTCTCTCAATATCTTCAATAATGTTTGAAGGGAGAAGGAATACTGAGGCCCAGTAAACTTGTAAGGAAGCTAACACAGATTTTAAAAGTTGCAGCCTGCCTGCAAATGAAAGAGACTTGTTCTTCCAATCATTTAACTTTTTCCTAACCTTATCCACCAAAACAGCACAATCCTTAGAATACAGCCTTTTAGACAACAAAGGAACACCAAGGTACCTCACAGGCAAAGAACCCACTTTAAAAGGCAAAATATTAGTAATTCTTCTCTGAGTGCCCTCACTAACATTGCTAAGATACATGGTACTCTTGCTAAGGTTAGGAATAAGACCTGAAACACCACTAAACTCATCCAATGCAGCCTTCACCACCCTAACAGAGGCCACATCAGCATGAGCAAAGACCAAAAGGTCATCAGCAAAGCATACATGGGTAAGCTTAAGGGCTTCACACTTCCAATGATACCTAAAATGACCACTCTCCCTAATCCTCCTGTCAAATATCAGTTTAAGAACTTGCATGACAATAGTGAACAGGTATGGAGACATAGGGTCCCCCTGTCTTAAACCTCTCAGCCCCTTAAAATACCCATGCACTTCCCCATTTAAGTTAATGGAATAGGCTGCAGACCTTATACAAGTCATTATCCAAGCAACCATACAAGGGTGAAACCCAAAATTATACAAGCAAGCTTCCAAAAAGTCATGATTAACAGTATCATAAGCTTTTTGCAAGTCAATCTTCAAGGCTATTCTAGGTTCCATCACCTTTCTATGATAATTCCTCAATAATTCTTGTGTTAACAGGATGTTATCACTTATTTGCCTGCCAGGGATAAAAGCACTCTGGCATTCATCAACAATACTATCCAACGAGCCCTTTATCCTATCACAAATGATCTTAGAAATGCACTTATATAGCACATTACAACATGCTATAGGGCGAAAATCAGCAACATTTCTAGGATTAGAACACTTAGGAACAAGAGATATGATAGTAGCATTAACTTCATTAAGCAACCTACCATTATGAAAAAACTCTTTGATAGCAGCACATACCTCTTGTCCTATAACAGACCATGAAGACTTGAAAAATTTAGAGGAGAAGCCATCAGGTCCAGGCGCTTTGTCAATATCAATATCAAAAATAGCTTTCTTGACCTCCTCATCAGAAACTTCCCTGACCATAAAGTCAGCCACATGACCAGGAATCTTAGTATGGAATAAAGAAGCAGCTTCCCTAATCTGTTCCACACCAACTTTCTGCCCCATGAATCCCTCAAAATGCTTGACAAAAGCTTCTCCCACCATCTTTCCCTCAAAGTACTTACCATCTTTATCAGTCACCGAATTTATCCTGTTTCTACTCTGTCTACCCCTCACTGCTTTATGAAAGTAAGCAGTATTTTGGTCACCAGCCTTCAACCACTCCACCTTAGCTTTTTGTTTCAAAAATAATTCTTCATCAATAGTGGCTTGCTTCAAGTTCTTTATTGCAGAGACTTCATCATCCCTCAATTTTTTGTTGTGGGGATCCTGAGCCATACATGTTTGAACATTGCCTAACTCTTTAGTAAGACTCTTCACTTTCTCACTCAAATCCCCCACATCTCTCCCTAACCTTCTCAAAGGCTTCTTAAGACTCTTTAACTTAGACACCACAGAGAACATATGACATCCTCTGATATGAGTCTTCCAAACATCCTCCACAATGGGTAAAAACTTAACATTATTGGCCAAATGATTCATGAATTTAAAAGGCCTAGGCTTCCAACAACTTTGACCTTTTAAAGACACTAAGGCTGGAGAATGGTCAGAAGAATAAAAAGGTAAGAAGCTAGCCAAAACACCTTGAAAGGTTGTCATAAAGCTTTCATTACTCATAATTCTATCCAGCTTTTTAAGTAAACCATTAGTCTTCCCAGGAGATTTGTTCCAGGTGAATTTAAAACCAGTAGAAGGGACATCCTCCACATTAGCCACCCTACAACATTCCCTCAGATCAAGCATAGCAGCTGTGACTTGAGAAGACCCCATCGAACATTCAGAAGGATCCATAACAGAATTAAAATCCCCCATTATAAGCCAAGGATCCTGCTGAACAGAACCACTAAACATCTGAAGCTCTTGCCAAAGGGGTCTCCTGAGAGGATACTTCACAAACCCATAAACAAAAGAACAAAAGAAACTGGAACTACCTTCCTTAGGCTTAATAAAACAGTGAATAGCTTGGGCAGAACTACTAACAACCATAACATCCACCAGATTTGGTTTCCACCCAACAATAATCCTAATCCAGTTGGAACAGTAAACCCTGTTAGACACCCACTCCCAGCCATTCAACACCCTACCACACACTTTATTTAAATTATTACCCTTCACATGAGACTCTAAAATGCAACAAAGACCAATATTCTTTTCATTCAAAACCTCCATAACCTCATTTTGCTTGGCCATGTTAGAAAGACCTCATTTAGGGTTTAGGGTTTAGGGTTTAGGGTTTAGGGTTTAGGGTTTAGGGTTTTTTTTTTTTTTTTGGGAAAGGGGACGGACCCCAGGCAAATCTATTAAACTAAAAAAATATAAGGTACAAAAAAGACTAAGCTGCTAGCCCAGACCAGAGCGCCAGACTAGAAAACAGCAAAGCCTGAAAAAGGGGTCCCCCCCCTCCTGGGCGTTTTACCATGGAGGGGGGAAGAACCAAAGTGAGACATACTAGATAGGCACGCAGGCCCAAACCAAACATGAAACATACTAGAGGGCACGCAGGCCCAATCCAAACATGAAACATACTAAAGGGCACGCAGGCCCAAAACAAGACATGAAACAAACATAGGCACACAGGCCCAAATAAAATGCAAGATCATACTAGTAGGTGATCCAATCCATAAGCAATCCATGAATAGTTATGCGGCCCAAAGGACATCACCACCTTTAACCAAACTGTAAGCCCAAGAGGTAAGCCCATTGACAATAAACACGGTACTTTGTGTGCAATACAACCGGCCCATGTGCTAGCCGCCTTAGGAACCCATCGTGGAAACAGCCCAACAAGTAGTAGAAAGCCCAATAGACCCAACTAATTCATAAAATACTTAATCCATATATCAATCCAAGCCCAAACATGCTAGTCCATTACAGAATGAACATGGACATTATACCGTCCAAATTCACTCTGAATCTGGACTTACAGTGAGTCCATATACATTCCAGCCATCACACTTAATCCATTCCATTCTCATTTTAAAAATCCGGCGCCACCTTGATAAATGAGAAATTTAATCTCCACATTCAAACCCATTCCAACTCCATTCTTTAATGCGGCCCACTTAAAAATCATCCAACTATCTAAAATCGGCCCATAGCAGACCCGCTTAAAAGTCAAACCCGGGTCCAATTTTTAAAATTCTAAATCAGTGGCCCCATATAATATTATTTCCATGACTTGCTGCATAAGCTTTATAAAAAAGTCAATCCCATAAAACTCTCATCCCCATTTAAAATTCATAACAACTTCACAAAAACTTGGTGCTATATTTTTGGAAAATATATCATGTGCATTCAAAGCTTCGGATCATCCCATTTCCACTAACCAAATCCGATTAAAATCATGACTGATCAATGATTAAACAACAACAAACATTCATCCAAATTAAAAAGGATCCATAATATCATAATCCTCATGAACTTTCTCAAGAACACAGATGAATATTTGAAGCATCAACAACTAATTCAAACATACTTAGCCAACCTCTAATGCATGAACACATAATACAGTGTTGATTAACCAAACACTAAATCTAATACGTTGATCTAGGTTGGAGTTCGGTCTAACGCCAACGAAGGGCTACGGACCTTCAAATCAATCATTAATCAAAACCCATGCAAGAACATGTAATCGGCTATTCACGCACCCGATCAAACAAAATCCCGTAATCAAACCATCTGAACAATATACAATGTTCCCTAACCCGAGAACCAAAGCTGTGGATAACCATTACCTAATCTAATACATGAAAAGGAATGGGATTCGATCTAATACCTTGTATCGGCTACGGATCTTCAATCCTTGTAACATAATTCTCGGCCAGTAAAGAACATAGACATGCACATATGATATGATAACCACATATTCATCCACAATCAATCGGCCAACAACATCCGTATCAATCATAACTCAATCCGAAAAAACCTCGATATGTATATGCGACTCCCATTTGATAAGACTAACCACATGGAGCCTTTATCTTTCAATCTTTAACAATACAAACCGTTCACGGTTCCTGAATATGAAGAATGAAGAACAAGGGAACCGGAAGACCTCTCGTTCACTACCTTTGCATGTGTCTATGGCCGTCTAGCACCATGTTAAAAACATGGGTAACAACCTGAATACCCGTAGGTACCTAGGTCGATTGACATCATCAAAAAGACAATTGCACGTCCAATCCATAGCCTCCTCGTTCTTGATACGATTGCTTCGTCTCAACCACACCCAATCCGTCCATTCCTAGAGATCGGCCCAAAAGATCTCCAAGGGGTGAACAAGCATACGACATCAAGAATGAGCCGACCAAAGATGGCAGCAAGCCGTTTTCCTCCTTTCTCCTTATTCCTTCTTCCTACAATCTTGCCTTCCATTCGCGTCTAGCACCAATTAACAAGTAATTGGGTAACAATCATAATAAATATGATCGATTGACACCATCATGCGAAAATACAAGATGATAAATCAACTCAAAAATCCACGTCCCTCTTCAACCATATGCATGAAACTCAACAACATAATACGATTGTTACGGTCCGGCCACAAATCAACGAACTCATGTGGTCTGATTTGCACCTTAGTTGATTGAATTAGATGAGGGAAACAAGGAAAGAAGGGTTGAATTCACCATATAATGGGACGAATGAAAGAAAAACGTGAGAAGAGGAGGGGAGTCCAGAGAGAAAACACCATAGAAAACACACACAAAAAGTTGCAAATGAGAGAAACTTAGGGTTTAGGGTTTAGGGTTTAGGGTTTAGGGTTTAGGGTTTAGGGTTTAGGGTTTAGGGTTTAGGGTTTAGGGTTTAGGGTTTAGGGTTTTAGGGTTTAGGGTTTAGGGTTTAGGGTTTAGGGTTTAGGGTTTAGGGTTTAGGGTTTAGGGGTTTAGGGTTTAGGGTTTAGGGTTTAGGGTTTAGGGTTTAGGGTTTAGGGTTTAGGGTTTAGGGTTTAGGGTTTAGGGTTTAGGGTTTAGGGTTTAGGGTTTAGGGTTTAGGGTTTAGGGTTTAGGGTTTAGGGTTTAGGGTTTTTTTTTTTGGGTAATGGGCATTGCCCGGCAAAAATATATTCCCAAAATGGTGATTGTACAGGTTTTAAGGGGGCATACCCCCCGAGAACTCCTAAAAGAGGACACCTCCGAAACAGGCTTCGGGAACCTCAAAGAGAAAAATATACATATCCTACTACATGACTAACCAACCTAGTAGGCGACATATATTTCTACCCAAACAACCAAGAAAAAAGACAAATACAAAGTTAAACTAACTAATCTAGAAGTTAGACAACAACACCCAAACTATGGGCCTTTGCTACAGCAACCAGCATCACCAGCCAGCCCAAACCTGGGCCAGGGGGCCCAAAGCAGAAACAGACAAGCACTGGAGCTATCAAAATAATCCAAAACGATTTGGGCCTTGAAACTGGGCCTGACGGGCCTAAGAAAGCAGCAAGGGATTTGGGCCTTCAAACCACCAGTTCCCAAAGAAACAATCTTGGACCACCAGACCAAGAGAAACGGAACACCCAGTAAGAGAGTATCCAAAATCACCGGGCCATGGGCCTTGCACTTGGGCTGAAACACAAAAAGAACAAACACAAAATAGGCCTGAACAGGACCAGAGGGCAGCTGGATTTCAACTCGGCAGCAGCGAAGAATCAATCCAAAAAACATCCGGACCAGTTTTAACATAACCAATAAAACCCATAGATCTAAAGACCCTGCAAAAGTGCCTGAGAAGAGCCAAAACCAACACACGCAGCAACGCCACATAGTCGAAAAGAATAATGGAAAACGAACCAAACAGGAGCAATTTTTTTACACAGAAACAGCAGCCAAACCAGCACCACATCTCAATCAAAAAAGGCGATTCAACCATATCTAATTGCGTTTGGAGGGCCTTGCTACGACCGGGTCAAAAGTGCTACCCCCTTTCATTTGACGCTTAAAAAATTGGGCCGTACCACTCATGTCTTCACCCACGTTTTCAATAAGTAAATCCCCTTCTAGGCCAAGGATGTCGCATTGGTCCCAAAAATAATTCCATTCACCCGACGACCAATTGACCGTGACTTCATGTTTGACGCACTTATTTTTTACTATCGCCCGGCGAATCACACGTCGTTGTTCCTCCGTGATATCATAATCCTCAACCGAGCATTCCGAGTCCGAGTGGTTAATAATATTGTCCATCATAGCTTCCACGTTACTCGTGTTAGGCTTCGGATCCGGCCAATGAGGAAGTATACGACCCGGTTCCATCATTTGTTGTTTATTCAAAGTGCATATTTCTTCAATACCCGTTGCATTCGGGGTCAGTTCAACTGGAACCCCAACCAAATTACTATTTCCCACACACGCATCGACATCCAAGACAGAAAACCGATTCGATACCACTGGTTCGGCCTGTTTCACTGCAGCTGTATTTTTTGTACCTGTACCAATGCCCCCCTTTTGAGTAGAACCTGCACCTTGTAAAGCACGGCTGAAATTAAACCCGGTACCACTATTCTTCACCCCACTAGTCTCTCCAACTTGCGCTTGCTTTCCAGCATACTTGGGACCATTACCACCTGATTTAGTGGCTGCATTCTGGTTGATCGCAGTCACTGCCACATAATGATTGGTCTTAGGCGTCCCTTTTTTCACATTAGGATCAGACTGATCAGAAGCTTTCGGTTGGGTACCCATCTTAGCCCCATGATACATCGCATTCGGCCCCACTTTCTTTCCATTAACCTCCTTTCGGGCCTGATTTTTCTTCCTAGAAACTTGGGTGAATGCCTCATCTTTCCCATCAATCTGTTCAGCCACAACAGGTGGCTTTTGAGCCTGTTCAACCTTCTTTAATTCCCTAGCTAACTCCTCTTCTGTCCTGGGTCTAATAGTGCACAGCTTGGTGGAGTGTCCGAAGACAACACAGTGGTCACAAACAGGGGGTCTCCATTGGTAGGATAACTGGATCAATCCCACCCGGGCAGCCCTGTTTGGCCTAGCTGGATACTCAACTTCAACTTCACTAGGGAGTTTAAGAACCGCTTTGGCCTCGACTAACATACGCGCATATCCCAGTCTACCTTTTTTCAGCAATACCCTGTTTTCGGTTGTATTATCTAACAATAAAGGGTTACCCACAGCACTAAAAACCTGGCTCATTCCCGTGTCCGTCCAAAACTCCAAAGGGACATTATGGGCCGTAACCCACAAATGGATAGTCGCAGGTTCAATTTTTTCAAGGTTTAGCCCCGGTTCGCACCTGTTAAGGACTATGGGGACTTGATTTACCATCCAGGGACCATTCTCAATCACTTGATTAAGACCATGTTCGCTATGAAACTTAAAGTAATAATACCCGGTACTACTTTTTGACACTTCGGCAAGATCAAACGCTTTCCACAAATTAGTTAAGCACCTATTTACCACATTAAAATCCATAGACGAGCCTAAGAAATACCCATACAAATGACGAGCATACACTTTTGCCGAAACAATAAGATCCTCATTAGTCAAAATAATTCGAGATTTACCTTCGGGAGTGATAATCGGAGGGATATACTTCAGGTTGATAGAACCAGAGGAGTTGTTTTGCTTAATCTTTTCAGCAAATGTTAAGCCTTTCATCGCCTCCTGCTGCCAAACATTAACAGTCCTCTGATCCACACCTGAACACACCACCTGATCCTGTTCTCCCGTCATAGGCTGATCAGACGCTGTTGGACTTTGAAGTCGGTTTGAAGGTGTGTCTTCTGATTCTTCCATACTCTCCTCTTCCTCTACATCCACCACTTCCACATCTTCCAGCTGGTTCTGCCCAGAGACCTCAGCCTCCATATCCCCATAGCTAGTATCAATTGACCCTGGTTCGTTTCGTTTAGGTGTTCCAGCCACAAACTCTTTAACCCTGAGATCTGATAACATAGGGTTGTATCGAATCGTTTTCTTTTGCTTCCTCACCCCACGAAACCCAGCTATTTGCACCCTACCAGGTTTCAAATTATGAGGTTTTGCATTCAGCTGATAGCCCCCTGCCTCTTGTATGAGCTGTTCATCTTGGGCAACATAAGCAGCTCTGGTACGAGCTAGTTCTTCATCCACAGGAAACAATTGGGATTCCTTTGCTCTTATATTTTGCACAACACTCTTCATCTTATCATTAAAGCTTACCTTCCGAGTAGGGGACTGGTTTCCACTTGGGTTATGAGCAGACGAGGTCTGATTGGCCTTAGACGAGGCCATTTCAGGGGAGTTAAGAACAGATGGGTGAGCGCCGCCATGGTTGGGGTTCAAAGTCGGCCCTTGATCAGCTTCTATAGATGAAATAGCCCCGATTACTACTCCAGGAGCTGATGTAGGGCAGGAATTAGGAGGGGGATCAGGAGGGAGCGGTGGAATCAAGGATACGGGATCATTGTTTTGAGCAGGAGATGAAGATTTCATGAGAGGGGAAAGGAAACGGCTGGAGAGAATTTTAGAGAGAGAAAGAAGAGAGAGAAAAAAAATTTGCAAATGAAAAATCTTAGGGTTTAGGGTTTAGGGTTTAGGGTTTAGGGTTTAGGGTTTAGGGTTTAGGGTTTTTGGTTTAGGGTTTTTGGTTTAGGGTTTTTGGTTTAGGGTTTAGGGTTTAGGGTTTAGGGTTTAGGGTTTTTTGGTTTAGGGTTTTTGGTTTAGGGTTTAGGGTTTAGGGTTTAGGGTTTAGGGTTTAGGGTTTAGGGTTTAGGGTTTAGGGTTTAGGGTTTAGGGTTTAGGGTTTAGGGTTTAGGGTTTAGGGTTTAGGGTTTAGGGTTTAGGGTTTAGGGTTTAGGGTTTAGGGTTTAGGGTTTAGGGTTTAGGGTTTAGGGTTTAGGGTTTAGGGTTTAGGGTTTAGGGTTTAGGGTTTAGGGTTTAGGGTTTAGGGTTTAGGGTTTAGGGTTTAGGGTTTAGGGTTTAGGGTTTAGGGTTTAGGGTTTAGGGTTTAGGGTTTAGGGTTTAGGGTTTAGGGTTTAGGGTTTAGGGTTTAGGGTTTAGGGTTTAGGGTTTAGGGTTTAGGGTTTAGGGTTTAGGGTTTAGGGTTTAGGGTTTAGGGTTTAGGGTTTAGGGTTTAGGGTTTAGGGTTTAGGGTTTAGGGTTTAGGGTTTAGGGTTTAGGGTTTAGGGTTTAGGGTTTAGGGTTTAGGGTTTAGGGTTTAGGGTTTAGGGTTTAGGGTTTAGGGTTTAGGGTTTAGGGTTTAGGGTTTAGGGTTTAGGGTTTAGGGTTTAGGGTTTAGGGTTTAGGGTTTAGGGTTTAGGGTTTAGGGTTTAGGGTTTAGGGTTTAGGGTTTAGGGTTTAGGGTTTAGGGTTTAGGGTTTAGGGTTTAGGGTTTAGGGTTTAGGGTTTAGGGTTTAGGGTTTAGGGTTTAGGGTTTAGGGTTTAGGGTTTAGGGTTTAGGGTTTAGGGTTTAGGGTTTAGGGTTTAGGGTTTAGGGTTTAGGGTTTAGGGTTTAGGGTTTAGGGTTTAGGGTTTAGGGTTTAGGGTTTAGGGTTTAGGGTTTAGGGTTTAGGGTTTAGGGTTTAGGGTTTAGGGTTTAGGGTTTAGGGTTTAGGGTTTAGGGTTTAGGGTTTAGGGTTTAGGGTTTAGGGTTTAGGGTTTAGGGTTTAGGGTTTAGGGTTTAGGGTTTAGGGTTTAGGGTTTAGGGTTTAGGGTTTAGGGTTTAGGGTTTAGGGTTTAGGGTTTAGGGTTTAGGGTTTAGGGTTTAGGGTTTAGGGTTTAGGGTTTAGGGTTTAGGGTTTAGGGTTTAGGGTTTAGGGTTTAGGGTTTAGGGTTTAGGGTTTAGGGTTTAGGGTTTAGGGTTTAGGGTTTAGGGTTTAGGGTTTAGGGTTTAGGGTTTAGGGTTTAGGGTTTAGGGTTTAGGGTTTAGGGTTTAGGGTTTAGGGTTTAGGGTTTAGGGTTTAGGGTTTAGGGTTTAGGGTTTAGGGTTTAGGGTTTAGGGTTTAGGGTTTAGGGTTTAGGGTTTAGGGTTTAGGGTTTAGGGTTTAGGGTTTAGGGTTTAGGGTTTAGGGTTTAGGGTTTAGGGTTTAGGGTTTAGGGTTTAGGGTTTAGGGTTTAGGGTTTAGGGTTTAGGGTTTAGGGTTTAGGGTTTAGGGTTTAGGGTTTAGGGTTTAGGGTTTAGGGTTTAGGGTTTAGGGTTTAGGGTTTAGGGTTTAGGGTTTAGGGTTTAGGGTTTAGGGTTTAGGGTTTAGGGTTTAGGGTTTAGGGTTTAGGGTTTAGGGTTTAGGGTTTAGGGTTTAGGGTTTAGGGTTTAGGGTTTAGGGTTTAGGGTTTAGGGTTTAGGGTTTAGGGTTTAGGGTTTAGGGTTTAGGGTTTAGGGTTTAGGGTTTAGGGTTTAGGGTTTAGGGTTTAGGGTTTAGGGTTTAGGGTTTAGGGTTTAGGGTTTAGGGTTTAGGGTTTAGGGTTTAGGGTTTAGGGTTTAGGGTTTAGGGTTTAGGGTTTAGGGTTTAGGGTTTAGGGTTTAGGGTTTAGGGTTTAGGGTTTAGGGTTTAGGGTTTAGGGTTTAGGGTTTAGGGTTTAGGGTTTAGGGTTTAGGGTTTAGGGTTTAGGGTTTAGGGTTTAGGGTTTAGGGTTTAGGGTTTAGGGTTTAGGGTTTAGGGTTTAGGGTTTAGGGTTTAGGGTTTAGGGTTTAGGGTTTAGGGTTTAGGGTTTAGGGTTTAGGGTTTAGGGTTTAGGGTTTAGGGTTTAGGGTTTAGGGTTTAGGGTTTAGGGTTTAGGGTTTAGGGTTTAGGGTTTAGGGTTTAGGGTTTAGGGTTTAGGGTTTAGGGTTTAGGGTTTAGGGTTTAGGGTTTAGGGTTTAGGGTTTAGGGTTTAGGGTTTAGGGTTTAGGGTTTAGGGTTTAGGGTTTAGGGTTTAGGGTTTAGGGTTTAGGGTTTAGGGTTTAGGGTTTAGGGTTTAGGGTTTAGGGTTTAGGGTTTAGGGTTTAGGGTTTAGGGTTTAGGGTTTAGGGTTTAGGGTTTAGGGTTTAGGGTTTAGGGTTTAGGGTTTAGGGTTTAGGGTTTAGGGTTTAGGGTTTAGGGTTTAGGGTTTAGGGTTTAGGGTTTAGGGTTTAGGGTTTAGGGTTTAGGGTTTAGGGTTTAGGGTTTAGGGTTTAGGGTTTAGGGTTTAGGGTTTAGGGTTTAGGGTTTAGGGTTTAGGGTTTAGGGTTTAGGGTTTAGGGTTTAGGGTTTAGGGTTTAGGGTTTAGGGTTTAGGGTTTAGGGTTTAGGGTTTAGGGTTTAGGGTTTAGGGTTTAGGGTTTAGGGTTTAGGGTTTAGGGTTTAGGGTTTAGGGTTTAGGGTTTAGGGTTTAGGGTTTAGGGTTTAGGGTTTAGGGTTTAGGGTTTAGGGTTTAGGGTTTTAGGG